>WIGN01000327.1:0-32257 GCA_014235955.1 Colletotrichum sojae | reverse complement strand
AAAGGTGGCAATGACAGACAATAGTGGCAATGACAGACAATAGTGGCAATGACAGACAATAGTGGCAATGACAGACAATAGTGGCAATGACAGACAATAGTGTTGGGGGTGCGGAATACGGGGCCCTAAATAATAAGATTCAAATTGTTGCCAAATGGCAGTATTATGCATGCTGTAAATCCCAAGTCCTGCCGTAAACAGACAGTATTGATTAGGCACCCCGTCGTAACAACACAAAATCGATAATAACGACAAACATCGAACGGCATTGGAACTTATCGATGGATTCGGAAATAGAGTTCTCCCCGATATTGTACTTTTTACCCCTTTTCCTCCAGGTAGCCATAGTTAACTACATTTGACCAGACTGTGCCGTGTTGAGGCTCCCTTCAAGAGCGTCACGTCACAACATTACGTAGATTTATTCAACACCAACCCCGACTTTCTTAGAAACGCATCGCTTTTCCGTGCTAACCGTCAATTCTAGTACATCCTTCTGTCCGTACGTATTGAATCGTGCGACGTCGTAGGTCATATGAGTATGGGGTGCCCAAATGAGCACAAGCTTTGACTCTGGTTGGCAGAGAACATTCCGAAAGTCTCGGCATTGATGCCGAGAACCACTAGTCATGCTCCGCAAGCTCACGTCGCCGCTCCGAAAATCTTGGCTACGAGGCCTGCCCCTGAACCAGAGCAGCTTCCCCACGGGGTCGGGGATGCTCTCGTGGAAAGAGTCAAGTGCGATACGTTGATTACGTGATGCTTTAGCCTCCGTTCCATTTGCCCTTTCGTCCGCTCCTCCCGGGCCGAGTGTAGAAATAGCCCGACGACGGGAACGCCTCGTTCACAAACCGCAACATCTTTCTCGAATCGTTCGCACTTCTCATTTGCTCAACACGGAAACGAGACCAGCGAATCGGCGAGCCCAGCACAAAAACCCTTTCACGCAGTTTCGTCGCCATGAGTGCCGAGGAGGGAAAGATCGTTCGGGGGCCAGAGGCAACGGACCTCGCCCACGTCGAGGACAGTGGTGGCGTCGACGGCGGTCATGTCGAGATGGGAGTAGATCCTGAGAAGACGGGTGAGCACGCCGTCGCAACGTGGACGGAAGAAGAGGAAGGCCAGGCTCTAAGGAAACTCGACTGGAACCTGATTCCTTTGTAAGTTTCTGCACAACCCCCTTCGCAACTGACATCAAATCCTCAGACCCGGAGCCGATCAAAACTTCAGCTAATGCGTCTTGAAACAGACTCGGATCACTGTACTTGGTTTCCTACATCGATCGAGGCAACATCGGAAATGCCTACACAGCTGGCATGGGCCGCGAATGGGGCATCACCTCGGATGACTACTCCTGGATCGTCACCATCCTCTACATTGGCTACATTCTGTTTCACTGGGTGCGTGACCGTCAGCTCCTCGCGATGGCGTTTGTACTAACACCATCGTAGCTGATTCTTATTTGGACGTTCGTCCCCTTGCGGCTCTGGACGGCTCTCATGGCAGTGGGCTGGGGTTCCATGAGCATGATCCAGGCAGCCACGAGTAACTTCGCGGGCATCATGGTGCTTCGGTTCCTAGTTGGCGCCTTCGAAGCCGGCTTCGTGCCTGCCGTTGCCCTCTACCTCAGCTTCTTCTACCACCGAGGAGAGATGGGTCTTCGATACGGGCTGTTCATCTCTTTTTCTCCTTTGGCCAGCTGTTTCGCCGCTGCCTTGGCGTACGGTCTCGTCAACGCCAAGGCGAGCATCCCGAATTGGAAGCTTCTGTTCCTTGTTGGTAAGAGCCCCCGACAACGTCCACCAGTTGCATCATTCCGGATTCTGACATGTGTCATGGAACAGAGGGAGCACCCACGATTCTCCTCGCCGTCGTCGCCTACGTTTTCCTCCCGGCTTCCCCTTCCGAGTGCCAGTTCCTCACACCGAGACAAAACGAAATCATCAGCCAGAGGGCCATCAAGGGCAGAGGCGAAAAGCAGGAGGGAAAGCTCAACTTCCACCAGGTCTTCGCCGCCTTCTACGACTACAAAAACTACCTCCAAGCGATGATCATCTTCTGCCTCAACACCGCCTTCGGCTCGCTCCCCGCATACCTCCCAACGATCTTGGAAGCTATGGGCTATACCTCCCTCCATGCGCAGGGCTTCTCCGCCTGCCCGTACCTGGCGGCGTACGTGGTGTGTCTCGCCGCCAGCTTTGTGTCCGACCGCTTCCGAACCCGGGGAATCTTCATCGTCCTATTCTGCTGCATCGGCGCCACGGGTTACATCCTGCTGGCCACTATCCATACCACCGGCGTCCGGTACTTCGCCACCTTCCTCGTCTGCGCCGGCGTGTTCCCCGCCGTGGGACTCACCTTCACCTGGGTCACCGACAACCAGGGCTCCGCGTCCAAGCGCGGTGCTGGCTTGGCCATCTTCGGCATGGCCGGTCAGTGCGGGCCGATCCTGGGCGCGCGGCTGTTCCCGAAGGCAGACCAGCCGTGGTACTCGAAGGGCATGTGGGCCTGCGCCGGCATTCTGTTGGCGGCGGCTGTGCTGGCCGCCGTCCTCAGCCTGTGCCTGAGGTTCCAGAACAAGCGTCGGGACGAGAAGCATGGCAAGAGCGACCTCGACTACGTCCCTCCCGAGGTCTCGGACAAGGGCGACGCTCATCCCATGTACCGTTACGTGCCTTGAGATATTGTAGTGAGAGTGATGAGGTGTCCTTAGGAAGCTTGAGCACTTGTCTCATGATAAGAAATCGCGGACTGCCCACAAGCACTTTCATCGCAAATCGGGTCACTTGAATGGAAACTGGGCTTAACTCTGTTGTTGGTCCAAGCACCTGGGCAGCATCGAGAACTCAACACGTACAAACAATTCGCTGTAATTAAGATAGAGGCAGGGTCTCATTGCAGGCGAGGAACCCTCAGAAACGCGACTGATCCGAGTCGTAGCCTTCCAGATTACTGCACAGTGCCTGCAACCTGCCTCTAAAAGAAATGATCTCGGTGCTTGCTGTTGTCTCAGTGATCTCTGCCTGCCTTTTATAGTTATGAAGAAGGCATAGCACGGTTTTGGCTCTTTGATTGTGGAAGCCCCCAGCGTATCTTCAATGGAACTAGCAATCATCATTTCTCACGCCGAATGCGTGTCCCGGAGCACCATGTCACCGCGAGAGTCAAATTTTCGAGAGACATTCGATGAAAAGCAGGTAACTTCTGAATTACTTTAACGAATGGCCGTGTGTCTACGTCTATACTGACTGCCAAATCGAAGTCCGAAATGCCCAGACTAGCAAATGAATGTGACTAGAACGAATTCCTAACCCGAAACTTCAAAGCATCGAAACAGAAACCATCTTATAGCATATTCCTTGGCTCGTGTTAGCTCAAGTTGGCAGTCAAATAGGTCGACCCATGGCGGGGGTAATGAATACGAACTTACATGGCGTGAGCTTGGCTAGAGCTTGCTTGTGCCAGCGCGTCCCAACCCTCAGCCGATGCGCGAGCCGTAGCTCTTGATGCTCCGCCCGTTCATGCTGAGGCAGGCGCCCCTCTTCCAGGAGTAGTTCTCGTGGTCGGCGCGCCAGGGGCCGGCCAGCTCCGTGCCGGCGAGGCAGTTGTTCTCATAGTAGAACCGCGCATTCTGGTTGCTGCCCCCAAAGACCTCGACACGAACGGATCTGGCGTTGTAGCCGCTAGGGGCGCAAGTGTTGTCGTAGACGTTGCGCCTCGCGTTTGCGCCCTTGCAGTGCTCGTCCTTGAACATGGTGACGACGTAGCCGGAGGTGGTGGAGGCAAGGCCGAGGCCGAAGAAAAGGAGGGAAGAAATCTTCATTGTGAATGTTTGCTTCAGAATATGCTGGTGTTGACTTTGTGGAAGAGCTGAAGAAAGTCCGAGCTGTGGATAGTCTGTATGGTTGGAAATTATTCGGCAAGTTGTCGTGGAGAAAAGGTACTTTTATAATCGAAATCTTCGCAAGGCATCAGATGAAGCTGCCGGCCTCCTGTCTCCTGTTCGTGTCTTTTCTTTCAGCTTGTATCGTGAATCTGCCTTGTTACGTCTTGCGAGGTATAGATTGATTTCCTATCTCAGCCAAGTTGCATCTCACGAGATCGACTTTCCATCTCAGCTGAATTATGTCTCGCGACATTGATTTCCTATCTCAGCCAAGTTGCCTGCAACTACAGGCATGGCGGTTTGTCTTGGGGAGTTTACAAAGCCTCGCAGATTGCTAGACCCATCTATTCCCCTAAGAGCTGCTGGGCGTAAGCTGACAGGTTACTCGCGCTGTATTGATGGGTATGATCGCTGGTTGGTGTGAGCTGACAGCGTCACCGCGGCGGCCGCTGTGGATCCTAGCGCCCACGGGCGCTAAGGGGAGGTGCCTAGGTTAGTAGAACTTGTAACCTGCTTATTGCCCCACTGTGGTCTTAAACTTGAACACCAAATTGTGACTGTACGTTTGCCCGGAAAGAAATCTTTCCTGCGATGTCACCGTAAGATTCTCATGTATAGGAGGTCTTGAATTTGAAGCGCGTGGCTTCTGAGTTACTGCAAGACTGACTGTGACCTAATACCTAAGTTGAGCGAGACAAGAAACCAGTAGTCTTGCAGTTTGCAAAAGGAGTGTGGGTGAAATAAAATTCCGAGCACCTGCCACCAAAGCGTCAAGACAATAACCATTCTGAGATCCGTTCCTAAGAGCCAGCCGGATACATCCAAGTAGGCCGACCCAGCGGCCACGTCCCAGACACTAGGTCACATAGGGGGAGCTTGCTAGAGCTGAACCGGCGCCAATTCGCAGCCGATGCCCGAGCCGTAGCTCCCGTTGAATAGACCACCCCTTCATGTCGTGGCAGGCTACCCGCTTCCACGAGAATTCATCGTAGTCGGCGCGCCAATAGCCAGCCAGCTCTGAGTGGCCGCGACCTGGGGTGATGAGAGTGTCTTGGCCTGAGGAGACCTGGTGTTGAAGTTGCTGGTAGCTTACGCCCATCGTAACCGTGCGCTACTGGCCCTTTTCCATGGGTTTGACGTGGCCGAAGGTGATGTAGAATCGGCAAAGGATAAAAGTGATGATATAAGAATTTACCAGTGACATGTTTGGTGGAAAACTGCGACGTTTACATGTTTGCTATTCAGTTATATAAGAGGTGGTGGAAATTTAGTGTTGGATGATCCGGATGATAGGAGTGAAATCACTCGACGAGGGGGTCAGGGACAAACAGTCTTTTATGATCAAAGTTACGAGAAAGATCTCATGCCAGTATTGACCAACTTGCTAAAGGGTCCAATATGCGCCTCTGAGCTATTTTGTTAGGTCTCACAACCCTGATTTCTCTCAACTCAGGCTGGGATTCTTGCGAACAGGGCAATAAGGTGTGTTGAATGAGGTTTGAAGAGTGTCACAGACTCCCAGGTCAAATACTGCTACCTTCTCCTTGCAGCTAGAAGACTTCTTGGCGTAAATTCTATGGCAGTCTCATGTGCCCCGGAACCGGTCGATTGCACCCTGCTCGTTGGGTTAATTCCTGAAGAATATTAACCATGCCGAAAAGAGAAGCTTTAAATCACTTTGACGCCTCACAAAAAAGATGGCGAGTTCATCCCACTCATCCATGATGACCCAAGTGAACTAGTTATGTATGGTCTTTGGTCCTGCGCTTTTGGAGTAGGCAGAAGCTACTAAAAAGGAAGCTTGCGTGGGATAGCGTACGACATGCTCGGATCTCAGAAATATAAACAGAGTCTTCGTTGGCTACATATTGAGGTCATATCATTCTGCTACCTCAAGAGGTGTACCCCAGCCAAGGCCTACGTATTTTGCGTATAATGTATATCAGTCGTTTGTTTCTTAGCACGGATCCTACTTGGAGCAATTTGGAACAATGCAACACGCACTTACGAGGCGCCGACCACCATGAATCAGCATTCCTCGATGCGTTGCACAGAGCGTGTTCTACAACACGAGGATGAGCACGTTATTGTCATGGTGGTTCATAATCAATCCAACGTTATTGGCAGCGATATCTCGAGGAGTAGTGAACAAACACATCAACCAGTCCGTGATTGAACTGTATAGAACACTCAGGTCTCAGGGACTGAGACAAAGTTCACTATCCTTTGACAGTTGCGAAATTGCTGAGACGCGGATCGGCGACGGCATATGCCTCCAACTGGCAACAGCAGCGAAACCTCCCGCGAAAATAGCCACGCTCCCCCCCTTGCCAAGACTTAGTTTTCGTAACCTGTAGGAAGAAAACCACAAGAATTGATTTGTATTCAGCAGTGGCGTCCCCGACTGTTCATCCTTACGGGGAATTATCCAACTTGTACTACAAGGCTGCAATTGTCGCAGAGACACGGAAACTCGGAAACTTCTTCCTGGGTGTGACAACGCCTTCAGCATCCCGTAGTCTGAACTTCTATCTCCACGTCATGCCGTCATGTGCTCCATTAACATGGGGTTTCGTGCACCAGCTTGCCACAGGCCAAACTAAAAGATCGCCACGGCTCCCGGCGGGCTGGCAACGCCGCCAGGGACGTCCAGCGGCACGCCCACGAACATGAACGACCACCTCCCCAGCTCTTTGCACTTGGCCGCCAGCGCCTCGAGGTCGAAGCTCTCGCCGATGGGCATCCCCCACCCGCTCAGGAACACCTCGTGCATGCTGACGCCCCAGGGCTTAGGGCTCGGCCACGCCTCGTACGCGACGGTGTCCGACGCCACGGCCGCGAAGGCATTGTCCCAGTGCCAGCGCACCGCCTCGCCGCTGGCCTCGATGCCGCAACTTGAGCGTACGGCGCGGTGCGGCAGCGCGGCCTGCTCCTCAGTAGACAGTGCGCGGTATGCGGGGATCCAGCCCGTCCGGACGAGGAGGATTTCACCGCGGCGGAATTCGGTGCCCTGGGAGGCTGCGACGGCCTCGAGCTCTGTGAGGGGGATGGCATGCGCGGAGAAGTGGTCGATCTTGATGCCGCGCTTGGTGGCCCAGGAGAACCAGTCGAGGAGGACGCCACGGCCCGTGATAGTCTTCTTGGCGATGTCTGTTGGACCCTGTGTTAGGATTCGATCGGTTTTGACTCATCATGGCGACTGACACATGAAGCGAGGAGTTGCTGAGACTTACTCTGAATTCCTATTTTGCTGTTGGCCTTTCGTCCCGAGATATCCTCTTGGGTCACCCCGTTGTAATACTGGAGCGTGGACTGGTAGGGGAAGTGTCTCGGGCCGTCCCAGTGACTGGACCCTTGGGTGTTGATGCCAAGCTGCGAGAGATGTCAAACGCATGTAAACTTTCTGGAAGGCGGGGTTACATACTTCATCGTCGTTGGCGTGACCTTTCGCGATGATGTGATGTGAGCACGGCTTGCGCACCGGGTTCATAGGTTGTACGAAGGCATCCAAGGGGAGACTGAGGTGCCGGAACACTGCATCAGCATTGAGCCACTGGCGGACCTGGCCACAGGTCACAGGGGCTGGGGTGTCCCAAATCCGGGGCTTACTTCAACGGTATAGTCTCCCCAGTTTGGATTTCCGAAGAGGCCTGCTTCACCACAGACGCATCTATCAGATTCAATGTCCCCAGCTCGTCGTTGTCACCCCACAAACCCCAGGCGGATGCCTTGGGGTCGCCCCGACGGAGAGGCAGGGCATCGAAGGCGGGCCGCGGGGTCGGACTTTTTGCTAGGCTGCCCATGGTAGGTAGGTGTGTCTCCTGTATGTGGATGCCGACGAAGTCTGTGTGTCTGACCAAGTTGAGTAGTATGACTGCAAGCGCCAGGCCGGCACCGGGTCAAACTTATGAAAGCAAATGTTGGATCTAAGTAGCGGTGGTGGGAATCGTTATCCGAGTTGTGGTCGTCGGCATCCACCTTTGAGCCTGGATCCCGGTCCGGTCCCACTTTAAACATCCAGATGCCGACGTCCTTCGGCAACCTCGGAAACCCATTCGGCATGAGATAACGAAAAGACTTTTCGCTCTTTCGCCCCTTTCTCGGCGGGGGAGTCACGCTCGAAACCGTTTGACATGCGCAAGTCGGAGCTGTCAAATGCATATAGTAGAGTTGCCGAATGGTCATTGATATTTGAGCGGCAATCCTACAACGCAAGTGCATGCATGCACCATGCCTGTGCTAATAAGATTGGGCGCCTCTCGTCTTCAGCTGGACGCGGTAGACGTGCGACCTCCCCGCGATGTACAACCAATCGTCCACAAACTGCATGTTCACGGCCACGTCGTCCTCCGCCACCTTGATGATCCCGAGCTGCTTCCCAGCCGAGTCGAACACGGAGACGCCCCCTGTGACTCCCCCGTATACCCTTCCCTCCGCGTCCACCTTGATGCCGTCCGGAAACCCAGAGTCAGCGTACGAGAAGACGTCTCCCCCTCGAACAGGGAGCCCCGTCTGATGGAGCTGGAACTCGTAGATGGTACGGCCGCCGGCGGGGTTGTCCGACGCGTTACCGCGGTTGGTGACGTACAGCTTGTCCTCTTCGAGATTGAGCGCGACGCCGTTGGGGTTCGTGAACGGGCCACCGCCGGCGCCGGAAACCATCCGCAGGTCGCTCGTCTTCATGTCCCACCGCCAGACGCCGTTCGCGAGCTCAGGCTTGAGAGTGTCGTTGAAGTTGTCGAAGCCGTAGTAACCGTCGGTGAAGTACGCGACCCCGTCGCGCGTGATGACGACGTCATTGGGGCTGTTGAACCGGTGGCCGAAGAAGTTGTTCAGAACCACCTCCGTCTTCAGCGTAAGCGGGTCCATGCGGACGATGCCGCCGGGGACCGTGTAGTTTCCCTCGTGGGCCCAGTAGACGCTGCCTTTGTGGTAGTACGCGCCGTTGGGGACCGTAAGCTGCGGCGACGGGTAGATCTGCTCAGTGGTCGGCGGCGTGTCGTTGAGGTTGACGCGCCAGACCCAGGGCATCGCGTCTGCGGAGAAGCCCTTTTTCGGCGGGTGGAGCTCGGCGAAGAAGATGCAGTTGCACTCTGGTGCGTAAACCGTTCCGTCGTGGACTATGCGGTTGGCGAAGGACGGCCCGGGAGGAAAGTCGAAGATTGTCTCGACGGCACGAACAGAACCGTCGTTGCCAAGTAACTAGGTAAGATTATCAGTTTCTTGAACGTCCATGATCATTAGGGCTGACAAGAGCCCGAGCTTACCTGGTACATATCCTGGTCCAACACGACGAAAGAGGCGCCCTTGAGAGCCGCGGTGATGCCCACAGCCTCCTCTGCCGAATGTCCATCGAGTATCTCGGTAGCCCACCAAGTAGTAGTCACATTGCGGTTGAAGTTAGCCGCAGGATAGACGTTTCGCAGAGTTGCGGGAACCTCATACACCGTCGACTCGGAGCCCGAAGCTGCCGAACCGGTGCTGGCAACGCTCGCTGTCTCGGAAGCAGCTGCGTTGCCTAGACCATACCAGACCGCCGCGACCGACGAGATGGAGGCCAACAGACTTGAAGTCGTCATGTTCGATCTGTGGTACCGAGGAGATTGGAAATAAACAGTCTGGAGTATGCCGTGGGTTCAGCTGATCTCAGCTGTGATTGTGGGTAGTAGTTCGTCTCATCAGAGTTGAGACGATCTGTTTATGTAACCCGGTATTCTCGGTTCTTCGTCCTGGAGTCCCAAGAACAACAGCCTCTCGAGAACACTGGCCAGCATCGCCCCAATGCCGCATGATCGACGATACTGCTCGGATTGACATGCCGAAGCGGCATTGGCACGCGCCAAGACCCCACGAGCGCCAAGATGTAGCATTACGCGCGAAAACCCATTTCTCCTGTGAAGCAGACGCGCTCTACTGCAAGCCTCCGTGCCCATCGGAATTTCCGAGCGAGGGCCACACCATCCCCGCGCCGGAAAAGGAGCTGAACCCGGAGTTTCTCAGCATGTTATCCGCGACCGCCCAGGGGAACGCGTCGGGGTGGAAGCCGGCGCCGGTGTCCGTGACGCCGTAGCTGAGGTCCTCGTCCCAGAGGTTGCCTTCGGTCGTGGGGAAGAAAGCGTGCTCGTCCAATGGCAGGGCGTTCGCGGCAGACTGGAACTGCGTGGCGTTTGGTGCGGCTTGCGACCCAGACGCGGCGAGAGTCATCCCAGAAGCTCCGTTCTGCTCTGCTCCCTCTCGCAGGTTTACCCCGGGCGGCCGGAGTTGCCTCCGATCTTGTTGTGCAGGTCCGCTGGCGACAGCTCCAGCTCGGGCTTCGGCATTTCTGGCAGCGGGGAGCGTACTCGGCTGTCCATTGCCCGTGCTCAGAAGTCTCCGGATGGTGTCGAGACTTCTTCCACTGCCTGGCGTGTGCGAGGCTTCCTTCTGGAGAATCCGGAAAGCAGCTGCAAGCCGAGCAGCAGCATCCTCCCTGTCTTGCTGGGTCGACGCCCGCTTGAGCTCTTCCGTCTCGACGGTGGCGGCGGTGTAAATGCAGTAGCTGACTTGATACGTCATCAATCGATGAGGAAACGTCTCTGAGTACAGGGAGTGGATTGAGTGTATCCTTTTCGAGTGCTCAATGCAGACCTTCATGCTCCTATCCCTGACATCCTTGTCAGGCGAGCCAAGATATGGCCGCATAAGGAGGATGTGGAGAGCGTGGTATAGAAGACTGCGTCCCCGTCAGTATTCACAAACTTCTTGTTGGCATCGATGCAACTTACTTCAGCGACACTATATGCGGCGGTGGGCTTTGCTCCAACTCTGAGATACTCTCGATCTTCAAAGCTTTCGGAATCTCCTCGTACCATTGGCAGATCCGGTGGTGAAGCTCCTCGATCTGCGACGCAAACTCTTCGTTCCGCGGCATGCTCGAAAACAGCAGCATCATGTCCGTCGTGACCTCGTGGAGGTGGCAGAAGGCGCAGAAGGTTGACGTCGTCCACGATGGCGAGGCAACGAAGCTCTCTGTGACCTCGCTGGCGTGAACCGGCTTCCACAATCTCTGGTCGTCGACCTTGTCCAGTATCTCATGGGCCGGATATGGCCGCCTCGTCAGAGACGGTGGGCGCCCCAACGCAAGGCTCAGCGTCTTATCCCAGATATAAGCCGAGTTATACAGCCGCTTCCGGGTCTCGATCTCGGCGGGTGTCCAGCGCTCGAGCCTGGAGAGCTTGGCGATGTCCAGGTGCAGGCCGATGTCCTTGATCATTCGTATGGCCATGCCGGTGTATAACCACCCCTCGGAGCTCTTGCCCATAGCACACTGCCGCCCGCCCAGTATCAGAAGCCCCTGAATCGTGGCTATGGCCGGCTTCGTCGCCGCCATCTCCACGAGCAGCAGTTCCCTCGCCCGAGCGATGAACTCCTCGCCCTTCCCGATCCCGGATAGGTGGGAGTTCTGCTCGGGCAGGTGCCTCGCCGCCAGGCCGAAGATGCAGAGGAGGAGAAAATTGGAGCAGTACGGCCCGCCCAGCGCCAGGTCCATCATGAGGATCGGCCGGTACACGCAGCTGTGCAGCGGGTGAAGCCACGACCAGTAGATGTCCAACAGGACCATGCCGGCTGCCGCGTCCACGCCTGTGCCGTTCATGGACGGCTTGACAGCGATAAGGGGCAGCCAGACCGAGTCCATCAGCGCGTACTGGGACTGCAGGGTCTCGATCTGGCCGCGCCTGGGGTTGCTCTCCTCCGCGAGCTGGTTCTCCTCGAGGGAGCCGGCGTGGAAGCGGCTGGTGGGGCCGTTGTAAATGACGGCACCATCCTCGCCGATGCCAACCTGGAACCAAAGCGACCCTTCGGCGTCTGCATCCGGATTGCCGGCAGGCCGGCTGCTGTTCTCGGAGCGGCCGTGGCTCCGAGTCGACGTCGCGTTTGTGTGGGGCGTGTAGGTCGACTCGGGACCATTCAGCGGATCAGGAGACGCGGTGGTACGTTCTGGATGTCTCATTGACGCCTCAAGGGTGCGGATCCGGGCGTTGGCTTCGCGCAGTCTGGTTTCCGTTGAGGCCGGGGTCGGCCAGACGCACTCCTCGCCGGATCGGCGGCATCCGGTGCAGATGGGCCGGTGGCCGCTGCACTTGACCTTCCGGGACTTGCAACTGGAGCATGCGAACCCGTAGCGGCGGGCTTTCCGGGCAGCCGAGGCCGCAGGGCCTGAGGTCGGCGGCCTCGGTGTCTCCGCCGGAGTCACCGCGGCATCTCGATTGAACTCCGTGGCCGTCATACAGATCAAATCACGGTCTGTTTCGGGGCAAGAAGAAGCTTCCGCGCTCTCGTGTGAGCTGCCCTCGGATTCCGGAAAGGTTTAGTTTGGAGGGCCTCCGGCGCAGTCGACCAAACTTTCAGCGTCGGAATCAGGGGTGAGGTCGAATTAGCCTCGACGGGCTGCGCACTGATATACGTACCCACCAGATTGCGGGGTCGTTGCAGTAACCGAGATGCCGAGATGCCGGATGCCCCGCAAACGATAGCCCCACATCGGACCTCCGGACACCATCGGATCCGGCATATTGCCAGCTTTTCCGCGCGCGGCGGGCGGAAATGATGTTGCCTCTACACCTTTGAAGAAAATATCCCAATACAAATCGAGGAAATTGACTGTGCTTCGAATCGGATAGCCTTGGCATCGGACGCAGGTGGACAGTGGCCAGTGTACCTACCTGGTAAAGGGAAAAACATGTGCTAGCTTGTGATAACCTTTGAGAAGCAGGTAAACTTCAAACTTTGGAAATCCCCAACATGATATATTGGGGGTAGAATGCTTTAGGCTTTTGTTTCAGTCTAAATGGCGTCATTAGGGGCCGTCTGAAAGACTCTGTTTGGCTCACGTCAGTGGCCCGGGTCAATCCTACTTGTCTTTCTCAGTATCGTTACACAGAGGGGGCACTGGGACCTTCCAGTAAATCCGTGCGCGTCAGGCACCCTTAGGCATCTTCAGGCTCCTGAAACCTATGAGGTAGATATATACCACCTTGGAGGGCCTCTCCTGTGGCCAGATAGGTAGTTGAATCAACATCACAGGTTGCACCGTTGCTCGAGCCTTCTTATTTCTCTAAGCCTACAAACCACATGTCCTCGAATTATCTTCACTATTACCTGGGAACCAAATTTATGAGCTAGAATGGCGCAACGTCGTCACATTACGCCTTCGAACTATCGAGAAGCTGGTGTCAACATCCTCAACCTCCCATCCGAGATCCTCGACTTCATATACAGCATTCTTTGTCTGCACTGCAGTTATGAGAATGCTGTTGGTGCCCCATACAACCTTATCCGCGTTGCTGTTCGCCACCAGAGCGCCCTTTCTTCACTCAGTCGCACCTGCAGCCGCCTTCGCGACCATGCACAGCCTGTGCTTTTCCATGCTTACTACAGCGAAATTTCACGGATTCTGCCACCGATGGACGCCCTTACATCGGGACGACTCGATGATCGAAATTCGATCGCCTTCAGAACGCAATTCTCTCAGCTCCGCCGTCACATCAACGAAAAGAACCGAACTTATCTCTTTCTTCGCACCCTTCTTGACAGACCCGACCTGACGATCTGCGTGCGAGGCTTGTGTTTCTGTCACATCACTTCGAAAAGCTTGGTTAAATACAACCCCCAAGTTATGGCTGTTTTGCAACATTCGCGAGAGCTCCTGGGAAAGTTGACCGCGCAGGTCGGTAGACGCCCAGAGCAAAGATTGCGAGAAACTTTGAACGGAAGTTAAGGTTATCTCACGAAAGTAAGGCGCATAAGTGAGGAACGCCACCTTGATCATCTTCAGGAACTAGCCATTGCGCTTTGCGCCACGTCTCTGTAACAACTGTGCATCGAACGGCCCACAAGCTGGAACAATCGCAAGTCCGGTCACTATGATTGGCGGGCTTGGTCTTACGACCTACCCAATTTGAGATATCTCGCTTTTCCGGGTTTAAGAAGTTACGGAGGCGACGAGAACACTCTCTACTACCTGGACACAAGGAGTCTTATGAGTCGAGCTCCCAACCTCCGCGTTCTTGTCGCACCGGACTGTGAGACGTCGGCGACTCCCGAGGAGGACGCCCCGCTTGGAGAATCGAAATGGACCTGGGACCTGACTTTCCGGTGTCTCACCAGGCTTTCCACCGACTGTATTTCCTGCGAGCAACTCCGCGAAATTCTCAAGGAATGTCCAGTCCTCGAGGATCTTGAATACTACGGGAAGTTTTTCCTCGAGAAAGACATTCTATCTCCAGAGAAGCATCTTCCAAATGTAAAGCAAAACTTGAAAAGACTATGCTATTCTGTGCTTGGAGACGGATCAATAGGCCGAATAAGTTACGAGCTGAGGGACATGGTTCATGGGTACGTGTATCCCTCCTGGGTCTGTCTTCCAGCGCTTGAAACTTTGGAGATTGAGCGCATACTTCTCTACGGATCCCGATGCAACTTGAAAGAACAGGACGACATGGAGATACTGGAAGACGACAGACATGAAGATCCCACCGACGTGTGGGGTTTTCGCCCCAGCAGCCAGAATCCTAGAAATGCCATATTATCGGAAATCAAGATGGGAAAGACGACCCCAGAAGACTTTCTGTCGCGGCTCCCGCCGTCTATCAAGATGCTGCGCATCGGCCAGATCAGCCTATGGCCTGCCATGTACAGGGACGCGATCATGCTGGCCGAGCAGGCGCCGACCCGGTTTCCAAACTTGCAGGAATTGCGACTGGAGGTCGCCACTGATGTCCCGACCCCCCCCCCCCCCCCCCCCCCCCCCCCCCCCCCCCCGAGCAGGAAACCCAGAATATCATCGAAGTGTTCTCCAGCATTAGAGTATTTTGCTCAGTAAAGTCCGACGAACGAACCATATTGAAACTTGGCCGCGGGATGCTCCCACGTAGGCCTGGGAAGAGATGTGGGGCAGAAGACCATGTGTCGGAGGAAGATGACTATCCGTAGGAGGCAGAGGACCATGTGTCGGAGGCAGATGACTATCCGTGGGAGGCAGATGAACTTTCGAGACCGGTATACGAGGATGAAGACAGTGATGACTGATGGGGCAGAACCAACAGAAATTGTAGGGAGATATTGAAATCAATCTGAAGAAGTGATTTCTACACGTTCGTAAGGGTTCCCGTCGGTTGGGTAGTGTGATCGGAGATGGCCGGGAGTGAAGTCGGCGAGTCGGAGGCAAGTGGGGCCGAGTACTGACCTTGGCCCGCCGCCAACGGAGCAACTTCCGGCCCCGTTCCCCTATGCATGTTGGCAACACGGACAGCTCAGAACTAAGACAGCTCGAAAATAGTCCATTTATCTTTCAAGAATCCAGATCGAGGCTGCACAACGCTTGCGTGGACGTCAGCTCCATTCTCAGCCGCTGATACATCAATTATCTACTTTGGGAAAGTGGTAAAAAAGCCAGGTAAGCCCGATGACATGCCGAGTTACGGAACTTATCGAAGGCTTGGCAGCCTACGGTGGGTAACGCAGTCTTGTAAGCGGCTATCAGCTCCTTTTGATTTGCGCGGAGTGATTGCTCTAGTCCCGAAGGCCCCGGCTCTCCTCGAGTGACGCGCTGCTGGAACCCTGTAAGCATGGATCTGACAAGTCGTCAGAACTCCACAGCACGCCTTGAAAAAGGATCAACCAACTGCAGGCTAGTGCACTATAGTAGCCTATGATCTGACTATCAAGCTCAATGGCGTCCATCCCAGTGAATGCGACTGGTCGGATGCAAGTTGTCTCAAGCAGACAGGGAGCACGTCAGACAAGGGACATGCGGAGCTTTTTCTGACCCAGAACTACTCCCTCGCTTTGAAACATGACAGAACTCTTGCCTGCACGTATATAAAGCTGGAAAATGTCTCTTCCGTAGGAGGACCTGACCCGTGCAGCATTTCGTTCTCGATCGCTGCCACCCGACGTCCCTCTCTATTCTCTAAAGACCACGATGAAGGACTCCCCAATCACCCTTGGCCTGGGCGCCGCGTTCATTCTGATCTACATAATCGACAGACTGTTTCAAGCGTGGAAGAATGCCCGCCTACCTCCCTTGCCGCCCGGCCCGAAGGCCCTCCCGATCGTGGGGAATCTGCGCGACATGCCCAAACGCGGCACATTCGGGGCTCGTTTTTGGTCGGAACACAGAGAAAAATACGGTGCGTGAGGGTGCATGGAAATCTCCTCCAGACATTGCGAACCACGCCGGCTTCAGCTTGTCTCTTCAGTATCCCGTGCATTCAGCTGACCAACAGCATCATTGTGTCGGAACAGGCCCGATCAGCTCCGTGGGCGCGTTCGGGACCAGGCTGGTGATCATCAACGAGCCTGACATCGCCTTCGACCTGCTAGAGAAGCAAGCCATTTCGTTCTCCTCGCGGCCAAGCCTATACGTGATATCCGAAGTGTAAGCATGATCCTGCGCCGAAGTCTACGAGCAGATACTTTCTCTCGACTCGAGACTTCTCCCCGTCAAAATGGCATGGTCCATTCTCTGATGAGAGCAACAGAGTGGGCTGGAAGAACGGAACCGGCGCTCTCCCATACAACGATACGCTGCGAACCCACAGGAAGCACTTCGCCCGCATCATCGGCTCGCAGGGGGCGGCCAGCGAGTACAACAAGCTGCAGGAGGCCGAGGTCGGCCACTTCATCTTGCATGTGCTGGACGACCCGGAGAATTTACGAAGCCACATCGCTAAGTTAGTAAAACTATCAATCGAACCGCGAGCCATGCGCATACCATGCATGCCCCCGTACTTTGAACGCGAGGCTGACCATCTATTGCATCAAGGCAAGCCGGCTCGCTGATCCTGAAGATGGTATACGGATATAACACCGAGCAGTTCGAGAAGGATCCCATGCTTGCCATGATGACGAAGGTCATGGATGATTTTGCCACGGTGGGGAACTTCGGAGCTTTCCTCGTAGACTCGCTTCCTTCGCGTCAGTAACTTTCCCTGCTTGCCTTGATCTTGGTCTTTACGAGGTTGAAGTCCACGTACGCAAGCTAACACGAAACCTGTCCAGTGCGATTCGTGCCCGAAAGGTTCCCGGGTGCGGGCTGGAAGAGGCGCGCGAAGCAGATGGCAGTCGAGCTCCAGGAGGCGGTGGACAAGCCATACGCCTTCGTCGAGAACCAGATAGCCGAAGGCAAGAATTCCCTGTCCTACCTCTCGCGACTGATGGAAACCACCGACGATTCACCTAAGCAGATACACGACAACAAGTGGACCGCGGCCTCTTTGTACAGCGGCGGGTCGGACACGGTAAGATCCTGATCCGAGAGAGTTTGCATTTGTAGTTGCTCTTTCTCGCGTCCATGGACACTTTTTGCTGACATTGAGCGAACGTCCAGACGGTAGCGGCCATTGCTGCCTTTTTCCTGGCCATGACGATATTCCCAGAAGTGCAGAAAAAAGCCCAAGAAGAGATTGACCGAGTTACCGGTGGTGAAAGGCTGCCGACCGCCGAGGATCGCGAAAACCTGCCTTACATCGAGGCCCTCATCAAGGAGACTCTGCGATGGCACCCCATTGGACCTATGGGTCTCGCCCACCTCTGCACGGAAGACACGATCTACCGCGGCTACCGGATCCCCAAAGACTCTATACTAGTAGCAAACGTTTGGTGAGCAATCAAGCCCCTAACAGCAACCTCCCAATATCTCGGGCACACAAAAGTATTCTTCTCTTTTACTGACAAACGCGCCCGTCAGGCGATTCACGCGCGATCCGGCGATCTACCAGGATCCGCTGGAGTTCCGACCGGAGCGGCATCTCAGCATCGACGGCCGCGAGCCCGAGACGGACCCCCGCAAGCTCTCCTTCGGCTTCGGCCGACGCATCTGTCCCGGGAGAGTCCTCGCGGAGAACTCGATGTTCCTCACCTTCGCGCAGTCCCTTGCCGTGTTCGACATCAGCAAGAAGGTCGTGGACGGCAAGGTCGTCGAGCCCAGGGTAGAATTCTTGCCCGGCGTGATTAGCCACCCGGCGGACTTCGAGACGTCGATCAAGCCCCGTTCCGCGCATCACGAGAAGCTCATTCGCTCGATAGAAGAGACGTATCCATGGGTGGAGTCAGATGCCAAGGTCTTGAAGAGGATGGAGTTGATATGAAGGTTGAGTGCTTGTCTGGGACGAATGGTTGCGGTATCACATTGATGCTTTGCTATGTCTAGTCACGCGCCATGAACAGCTAAAGCGACAGGTATCATAAGTCAAACTCTACAGTTCGAAGCTGCAGTTGACATCCAATCGGCGCCAAAATTAGCTCCGCGCAGCAGCAAGTTTCTCGCTCTCGTCCTTGATATCCTGGTCAAACTCTCTCCAGTTCTTCCGCGTGCCGTTCATGAGCGACGGAAACGGCCCAATGAGCTGTGCCAAGAGACCGCTGAAGCTCTCTTCCTGGGTCATTACGGTGCCACCCGGAGTCTGCGTACTCGGGCGGAAGTGGAAAGAGTGGGTTCCGGTGAAGATATAAGGGAGCGATCCGCACCAGCTGAAGAGCTCGGGCTTGTTCTCCTGTAATCGAGATAATCAGTCGGGGCGAAAGTGCATCACAAGCTAGGCGCAACGGCTTCGGGTGCGATGCGACCATACCACAATCTTTGGTTTAAACGTCATCCCCTTGATGCTGGCCTTGACCGTGTCTCCCTCCTTCAGCTCATGGGCCTTGGTGGACTCGGTGCGGGTTGTGATCGTCCAGACGTTGGTGAACTCGTGGTATCTCTCCCAGTCGAGGAACTAGGCACATGGCCAAACGCGATCAGCACTAAAGGAGAGAAAATTGGAGAAGCATGAAGGATGGACGTACCACCGACCGGACCGTGGCCGGAGGCGCCGCGATCTCAACCTCTGTGCTGATGCTGTAGGATTGGCCCATGAGGTCTGAGGGGGTATGCAGACACAGCTGCTTACGTGAAACTTGTCAGAAGATGGATCGACGATTGATGCCCAGATACGGAGCGTAGGATGAGATCTCGGCAAGGGTGGTTACAGTGGCAAAGCCGCTGTCTTATAGAACTCGGGACTTTTATGCCGCACATGCGCTGGCAGGGATGGCGCCATATCTGACGTGAGCGCAAGGGTTTGGGTGCATGCTTAGCTTGCATACGTCTCGCAGATGAGGAACCGCTGCCAGCTCCACTCTGGATCTTATCTAGATCTGGAATGTATCAATATGCATGAGCCAATGCGGGCGCTGTTCTGTTGATGGCTAGATTTAACCTAGAGGGAAAAGGAGTAGATAGGTATGTTGGCATGTGAATATTGACTTCTAGAACGTGTCCCGGTGCGGCTAATAGATTTGAGTTGTCTGTCATGTCCTCAGCCGATTAGTTTAATATCCAAGGCCAGGCGGACAAATATTAAGAAACCCAGGATTGAGGGAGCAAAAGAAGACAAAGCCTCTATTTATCAACAAAATAAGGGGACTCTTGTTCCACACCCCTAAGCTGAATAGATATCCCACCTCCCGAAAGCAGCTAAACTAACAGGCAATAACGGACGACGACTGACAACGACAGTCGACAACGACGATGACGGACGACCTACTTCAAGTCGTCGTAGGTACTGCCAGTTGTCTCCTTCTCTCCAATACAGATGGCGTAAGCGGTGCGGGCATAGCCCTTCGCGACCTCGCACAGCTCCGGCGCGAGACTTTGTGCCTTATAAGCGTGGAACATGGCGATGAACGCGATGATGCTGTGGTCGTTGATCCATCCCCAGCGCTTTATCTCCAAAGTCGGCTTAGTAGGCACCCTAGCCGGCGGAGTAGCCACGAGGACATAGCCAAGAGCTTCGAGGGCCTTAATGATCAGCTCGAGCGCCTTGCAAGAGCCGGCGCCATTCTCCAGGCGGCTCTGGCCGAGGGCAAGATAGAAGTCCCACAGCTCGAGGCGCGTCGCCCCGATCCTCTTAGGGTAGCATGTCTCTAGCTGCTCCAGTAATCGGAGGGCCTTGGCCTCAACCTGGTTCGCGTTGCCGTGGACCGCGTTGCCGCGGACTTTCATCACGTGGCGGAGGTCTTGGAGGAGTCCCTTACGCTTCTGGAATGTCTGCTTCGACATTGCCTTCTTGTCCTCGCACAGTTCGCACTGGCAGACGAAGCCCCAGTTCGCTATGGCTTTCTGAGTCGTCTGATAATCATCGCCTGGTTTAGGAGGCCGGTAGCAGAACAGCAGTTCTGATCCGGCTTCCATGTCCTGAGCGGCGCGGATGATCATCATATCGCCGATGAATGAGCGGCGGCAGTTGCCTAGGCAGGAGTGATTGATATGCGACGCGATGGTCCAGATGCCGCAGGTGGTGTGGACGGCGGCTGCATGTCTATCATTCACATGAGCCTTGAGAGAGGTTCTCGGGGCACCAAAGCAATTTAGCCGAACGGTACGTTCGACAAGAAACCTGCCAGCGAGTAAGTATGGTGGTCAAGGTGGTAAAGGTAGAATGAAAGCGACAACTTACGAGTCAACCAGGGACTCTCCCGTCTTGTCAGGTTCGGCCGGCTGGTAGTCGCCATGGTGAAGTCCCGTAAAGCGCTTGGAGATTTGAGGGTTATGGTGCAGCCTCTGGACGATCGTGGTGATGAGGTTTGCTTGGCCGCCCATGCTGGCCCTATTCGAGTCCACACTCATTAATATCTTAATGTTGCGGCGGCCGACGGGGTCATCCTCGGCGGCATAGCAGTATGCGAAGGCCTTTTCGCAGAGCAGCAGGTCGCCGGCTTTGACGGCCTTGGTCGTGAAGAGACCGTTTCCACGGCCCGGCGAGGGCCGCACCTCAATCGGGACGGAATATGTCGCGCAGTCGACGAGGGGAGGAGTCGCCTCAGCTTGCTCGTACATCTGTCTCCAGGCGTATTCACCAGTTGCTTCCTCTCGAAGTCGCTCATCAACTCTCGCCATCTCAATCTTGGTATCTTTGTTCTCTGGGTTCAGCTGGAGAACTTGTTGCAGCTTGTACTTGCATGAGGAGAACTGATCCATAGCGTAGTGTGCTTTGGCCTCGCGGAACAGGCCCTTTTCCGTGGTGTTGCCGCCTTGTCGGGCTCTAAGGGCGTCATCCAGCGCCTTTTCGGGGCGTCTGAGTCGCAGGTTCGCCAGCGAACGGTTGAGAAGAGCAGCAGAGTGCTCTCGCATGCTTGCGGCAGAGGAAAGAGCTTGGGTGTACCTGAAGGCGGTCAGAATTAATATCCACGAGCGTAGTGAGCGGCCGAAACACCTACAAACGCTCGGCCTGGCCCCAATCTTGACGAGAGACAGCTTCATTGCCCTCGAGCCGCGTCTCCTCCGAACTGACAAGGATTCTTCCCTGGGTCGATCTCCATTTGAGGGGAATGCGCTCGTCATCTTCGGGAAGCATGATGATGTCGGTGACGTGGTCGACTCGCAGACTGTATTCGCCGCTGGTTGTCACCTTGAAGAAAGGCTCCTTGATAATGCAGACACTATTTTCCGGGAGAACGTATTCTGCCTTGACCTCTGCCTCATCGGGCTGGTTGTACAGCTGGAGCAGGACCGCGGTCCCTTCTTCGTCTTCAGCGATCGCCATGATGGCGTTGATCCGACTAGTTTGAGTCATTGTTCGGACAGTCACTCTTTTACCTTTATGGTGCTCTTCCAACTTCATCTCGGAGATCGCCAGAGGCTGAAGGCTCGCCACGGATTCGACGCACGGAAGGTACGCCGGCGGTATCTGGGAGGTGACAAATTGGGTGTTCACCTCGCGGCGTCGCAGTTGTTGTTCTGAAATTGCTGCAGAGCGGCCCATATTGAATCTGGCCACAACAAGAAATGGCGGAGGGTGGTCGCGAGGAGTCTCGCCCTTCCGGCGACCGGAAAGCTGGCCAGCTGCTTTCACTTGCCGGAAGAAGGAGGCCAGTTCGGAATCATCAGACACTTCCTTGACATCCATGTTGAATACGATGGAGATACGGACAGGGGGGCTGAGGGACGACGAAGAACGAGATAGACGGCTTGTTGCTTGATTAAGGGAGGAAGGAGGAAAAGAAGGGCAGTGGGCTACAAGTATTTAAGCAAACGCTCTCACTAAGGGATTTGAAGAACAAATAGAACACTGTAGCCTTTCCCCCAATCTTACGTCTTGGTTATGTGGAGACCAAGGCGGCAATTTGCTTTGATGCAGGAGGCCGTCCACTTAACTCATGTGTATACCCGCCTGTTGGTTAGGCTGCTGTTTGCAACCTGCAGGCTACAAGCTTCACAACATTATCCTTCAATTATGAACAGCCGAATATTCCAGACGACAGTGACAACGACAGACAACAGCAAGAGTAATAGATCAATCTGGATGCGTCAGAACGCAACTTTTTGAGTTGTCTTTTGTAGTAGTGAGGCTACGCTAGACACTGCTAGCAAGATACCTTCACCTTCTCTGGCTTTGTGACTGTACTTTAGGCAGAAGCCTTATTGAAGACTCCTATGTTTTCTGCTCTATACCGTGTGTCATGAAACTATCTCTAACCCAAGAAAAGCGGCACACCTCGCCACAGACTCGTCTTGAAGACGCTGGTACAGCACGTCGATATCGTTGATCGAAACCCCGAGAGCTGCCTCCAGTCCCTCCAGGTCAGGTTTTGCCGTCGCGTACGGCAGGGCCTCGGCATCGAGGTTAGACTGGAAGATGCCGGCGGCCGAAAGAGGGAGGAAATCCTCGTATGTAATGGGAAACACTTCAATCAGGCCGTCGTTCAGCAGTGTCTCCAGAGTCGTCGACGACCCAGCCGATCTCGTGTTCTGGGCCTTGCTTGTAGGTTCGAAGGTGTAGTATAGCAGACCCTGGCGCCGTAGCTCCCGCCAGTCGTCTGGGTACTGCTTGAAGACGCGGCTGACAAGTTCGTAATACTCGTCCTGATTAAACCTCTCTCCCCGCTGCGCCTCGGAGGCAACGACTTTGTCGAAGAGCTGGTCGTACAGCTCCCTCCCCGCCTTGGTGACGGCAGCACCCCTCTCCTCGATCTCGCCGAAGCGGGCTTTGTGAGTGCCCTTGGTTTGCGATCCTGCTTCGTCGTCTTCGTCGCCGAGAAACTTGATCGACTCTTCGATGGCCAGGAAGCTTGTCTGCCGGAGTAGAATGGGACATTTTCTCGGAGGGGGCCCCTCGATCCGGTCCTTCACTTTCAGTCCATTCCGTTCCATCATCTCCTGGGCGGCCGTGATGTCGAGCGTGCGTGGGGTGAGATGGTTGATATGGGCACTTTGGAAGCAGGCAACGTCGGCCAAGATCGGATGTTCCGCCTTGAGCTGCTCGTAGTCATCCCGGGAAGCAGACGAAGTCCCGCGCCAGCCAAAGGTCTTGATCGCCTCTTGGATGAGCTCTGTGCCCTGGGGCTCCGTCAGCCTCCCGCCCTGCTCGACTCCGAGATCCAAGAGTTGCAACAGCCGGTCGCTGAAGATATTGCGCTTCGACAGGAGTCTCGTCGCGACGTCTCGTGCCTTGCCGTTCTTGAGGAGCTCCGGCCGGAGGACCGAGGTGAAGACACGGAAGGGGTTCTTACGGAGGGACGCTCCAGTGACCGGGCGGAAGCAGGTCGCGTGCATCGGCAGACCCGCCTTGGACAGGTCGTAGTAGCCGACGGGGAAGAGCCCGATCAGGGCGAAGAGGCGGCGTATGGTGCGGAGCTCCTGTGCGGTGCCGAGCCTGATGGCGCCGTGCCTCTCGAGTTCGAGCCTGGAAGGGTCCACGTCGCCGAAGCGCATGGCGAGAACTTTTGTGTCCAGGGCGGAAGAAATCTCTGAGCTGTTGACTTGAGCCACGATCCGTACGAGGTCACCGTATAGAGGGACTTCTGAGCGGTACATGGTTGACATGGCCAGGGTGAACGAGGTTCTGAGCTCGTCGGGATCAACCCATGTAGAGTCGGTCGAAGTGGAATTCATATTCGATAATTAGGTGGTTTGTAGTTGACGTTGTGCTTTCGTTTGAATATTGAGCGAGACTCAAGCGCATTGATGCTTGGGAAATTCAGTTGGCGAGTCGAGGTTGCAAGTGAGGATCAATGACGGCTGATGTTGTTTACAATGGGCGTTGGTTTGCTTAAGCCTGGCGGTTCGTCCACGCATGAACATGATGCCGAGGTCCAGCATCCCAGTCCGCCGATAGACACTATCAGGTGGTCTGACTATCACCCAGGAAACGTCATGGTTCATCCCAGTCTGTAAGATAAGATGCCATGTGCTCGAATCGAGAAGGTAGACTGCGGCGCCCCCCGCACCTGGATTGAGGAGCGATAGCCAAAAGTTCCATGCGTGAGGAACACGAAGTAACTTAACCGACGCCCCCAGATGGCTGTAATTCCCACTGGCGTCCGTTATTTTGTTGTCATGCCATCCCATGTATTCGGCATCTGGACCCGGCAAAGCGGGGCCGGGACTGGCAAGGACCCACCAGATGCCGGCATCGTGACGTCGGTATTCGGCATCTTCGCTTGCCTTCTCGCCGTTAGAAGAAGCGACATATCCTCTCGTCCGACCACCACCACCGATCAGGTTCCGCCAATGTGTCTGGAAATGCTGTGGGATCTTTCTGCAGGTTTTCCCGTTTCTGTTTGTCTTGGCCGCCGTGACGGACACACCCAGACGCGAGACGGACAGTTGTTGAGGAGATGGTGGCTCGGCGCCCAGCCGCAGTCAACATGTCTGCACTTCTTCATCGTCCGTCCGGACTTTCATTTGGAGGCCGACGGCGCAGATGAACAATTGATAGGAAAGACTGACGGCGTCGTAGGCGCTTAAGAGCGTTGCAGCGATGTCTTTGGAAGGCATAGACTCGGACGGCGGTCTTTAGACTGAGCACCTTTAGCCAAATTCACAATCAGCAGATTACAACGACCATGCGCAGCCAAACTTGGAGCCAACTCGTCCGCTTTTGTACCGATGCCTGTGAGTAGACCGTCCCATTCCAGTTCCTTGAACTGCTCGAAACAATGCCTGAAAACGCCGCACCTTCCGGGCTGTGGACGGACTGCTTACGTGTAATTATCGAGGCAGATGGAATTGAGCGTCTTTTGCGGCTCATACAGGCTATCCTGCAGACGATCTCCTCCTTCCGATATCCGTTCCTGATCACTCTCCACCTCGTACCTCTCGTCTTCCAGCCTACATGTGTTTCGCAAAATGCCAATATTCAGGGCTGCAACATCGATGCCGCGTCTTTACACCTCGTTCTCCTCGGGCTCCGCGAGCGGCTGAACCTCGCCCGCCGATTCTTCCGCCTCTTCCGCTTCCTCGATGCCTTCTCGACCGTATACACCGATCTCGGCTCCGCCAAACAGAACGAGACCGCCTTCTACCGATGCGTATCCTACCTCGACCTCCTCGCTCGCACCTTCAACGGGATGTACCTCTTGACCGAAGCTCTCACGCTCGTTGACGCTTTGCAGGTTGATGACCTGGCGCCGCTGGGAAAAGCAAACGAGCGCGTTCTCAAGATCGAGGCGATGCGGTTCTGGTTTGTGGCTCTAGTTGCCGGGATATGTGCCACCCTTCTGCGTCTATACGGGACACTTCGGCAGGACTCTCCAGCTGAAAAGGCGCCTTCTTCAACAGAGGCGGTCCCAAATCACAGTCTGAGAAACCCCAGCCAGAGTGTAGAGCCCTCGGATAAAAGCCGGAATACTTCGGAGGGTCCTCTCTCTGACAAACGAGGACCGACGAGTCGTGATACGGGAAAGCTCTTGCGGAAGCTGTCTGCCCTCTCTTTCGATGTTTTCATTCCAGGCAGTGTGCTTGGACTGGTCCCGGCGAAATCAGGGACCGTTGGGTTAGCCATGATCTGCAGTTCTATCTTGACCGGCTTGGATGTCTGGGACAGGTGCGGGCGGGAGTTGAAAGTTGCTCGTTAGCTTGGCTTTCCTCGCAATAGCTCCCTGGATGACTCTTGTAATTGTTGTGTGTTCTTTGGGACATTCGTCGTTGACTAAAAGCAAACTGGCACGGATGATGAAGAAATATTGACGATATATGAATGAATTTCCCTTGTATAGCTCCCGTTTATGAATACTGTTTAGGCATGAATCTGTCTCGAGTTACCTGAAACTCAGCAATAGACTTCAATGCACCGCTCAGATCCTATGGACATTTGAGGGCTCCCCCGGAGCCCACGCCGGGATCCACATCAAACCGGGCCCACAGCGGCGCCATGCCGGAGCCATGACGTTCGGAGTCTTAAGTTTCACTCAGCGGTCTTCACTGAAGCAGGATAATTAGGATCAAACAAGCAATTTTTGATGTAAGCTTGATATGTCATTCAAACAGCACTTCGATTCAAAATCATCTCCAACTCTCGCTCCGATCTTACTACGCCCCTCCACTCGTCTTCCGATCCGCCTCTCTATCGACCGAAGATATGATCCACCTCGTGTCATTTTCGTCTCTCAGTGCCACCCACTTCCTGTTTTTCACCTCGGGCATCTTCTTCCCCATCTTCCTCGTCTGCCCCTTGAAGCCATCCTGCATTCTTGCCCGTCTCGCCGCCCCCGCGAGGCTGCTGTCCTCCAGGAGCCCGGCTAAGGACAGAAGGCCTCTCGGCTCCTCAGCCAGTATGCAGTGATTCGTCTGCGCGTGTACAAGGATGAATACGGCAAAGCCGAGGGCGAGTACGAGAAAGACGGCGACAACGTAAGCCACCCAGGGGACGACGAACAGCCGCGTGGTCGGGGTGACGACACTCCCGGAGAAAGAAGCGGCACCGGGCGTCGGCCGCATGCCGTTAACCGCAACAGCCGTCATGTATACGCTCGTAAACATGTCCGAGATAGAGCTCTTGAGAATATCAGGGTCCAAGAAACCTCCAGGGGACCGCTTCTGCGCGTGGTAGAGGATGAGACTGCCAAAGTCGGTCGTCGTCCACTCGGCCCCCTGACTCCAGGCCGTGGTGCTGAAGATGCCGTCCTCGAATATGCGCCACAACGCCGGCCGTTCCATGTCCGGCTCGCTGGTCGGCTGGAAGGAGTGTATCGTCGTAGTCCCCGTTCCGTCCGTGGCCGGCGCCCCCGAGACCGTCAGCACGCCAGGCTGCACGTGGTACCCCGTGGCGCACGAGATGACGCTCATGTTGGCGAGTAGGTACTGTGCAGACGATGAGAATGTGCCCGCCGTGAAGACGAGGCGGCTGTAGTATGCGTCAGCCGAGCACTGTAGCTGCGTCGTTGTCTTGAAGTAGATCTCTTGCGAGCTAATGACAGCGAAGTCTTGCTTGAAGTCGCATCCGCGGTCCGTCCCCGCCACGGTGACTGTCCCTGAGAGGGAGTCGCGGCGGTTGAGACCCATTTTGTAGTCCGGGATGACCTCACAGTTGAGATACGCGGCGTACGCAGTCGTGTTGGCGGCCACGCGGGCGTTGGCGTCGACGGCGCCGGCCCCAGCCTGGAAGGGGCGGTACGCATACTGGTCGTCGGTCCAGGCGATCCGGCCGCCGTTGTATAGCTTCGTTGCGGAAACTGCACTCATTATGGGCCGCCAGTCCATGTTGGCACCAATTCGGTTCTCCTCGAATTCTGCCGCGAATGAGACGGGGACGTCGCCTGGGAGCAAGACGGACTGCGGTGCAAAAAGCCGCGCGCTGAGGGGCTGCATCAGATAGGTGAGAGACAGAGTGAGCAGGACAGTGCTGCCGACGGCAGCGTGGGACCTCTTGAAGGCAGCGACCCACCGCCAGAAGATTGGCACGAAGCGGTAGTCCAGCAGGACCGTCTGCCTCGCGTCGGCGCCGCCGGGCTTGCGGAGGTCGATAAAGGGCTGGCGGTCGGACACAGCCGCGGCAATCCAGCCCCAGTAGGCGGCGAAGAAGGAGAAGACGAAACTGGGCAAGGAGGTCCATAGGACGCCGATCTCGAAGGAGAAGGAAAAGTCTATGGACCGGTCGTTGGCGGCGAGGGTGGTGGTGGTCGAGATGTTCTGGGACGGGATGCTGACGAAGCCTTGGTTCTTGCTAGATATGACGGTGAGAGATATGACGACGACTAAGAGTATGATGTCGATGGCGACGAAGGTGAGAAGGTATTTCAGTCTCAGGGGTTTGTACAACCAGCGGCTGCCGGCTGACGATCGCTCTATGTGAGTTTCGGTCTCTGTGCAAGTGTGTTCCGGCTTGAGCGAAGCCGACTGTACCTCGGGCGATGCTGGAGAGGGCTGTGTTTGGTTCTGTTGACCTTGCGGGTTATTGAAGGCAGTGTGAGACGCATATTGATTTTCCATCTTCGCAATTGCTTCAAGTCTGTTGCGGACGTTGCTGTTTGATTAACCATGTGTTTCTTTGGGTCAACTCGACGTCGTAGTTAACATTTCCCTCTCGTTAAGAGCCCGAATCCATGCTCCAAGTCGGTTAATTTGAGGTCCCGTCGAGGAGGGAACCCCTGATGGAGAATCAAGCCCTAGTGGTTGATTCAACCTCAGTCCAGACCTCTGCCAAGACAAAGTACGCCCAGAGAATAACCTAGCACCATCCTCCAGCCGTACGTCTTTCGGAGTTTTGACCGAAAGAGTTAGACTCCCAGCCCGTCTTTAAGCTTCTTAAGAATTATGTGGACCACATGGAGTTGCTAGCTCCTCAGCGCCTTCAGCCTTACCCAGCCGGATCAGGACCAGCGCGAGAAGGAAAAAATCAGACAAGGTCTTGAAGCCAAGAAATTCCTGTTCTGGAGTTCAGCTCAGTGCAACGCAGTCTGGACTGTCTTGGCTCGGCGTGTTCCGGCCTGTGGCGCGACATCTGTACGTCGACTAGCATCTAGGACTCGCAACGCCGGTGAGTGACGAGTCCTTGGAGGTTAGCGTCAAAGAAAAGCTGGGAAAACCACGAGACACAAACGGTTTCACCTTGTAGAGCGCCTCGAAGAATGCCTTGGCCGGCCAGCCAGGGTTCTTTGGAATCGATGCCGACGACAACCAGCTTATGGACATCTTAAAACCCCTCGACACACACCACGCCTCAGGGATAGAGGCCGGATTGAACCTGATGACTTTACCCAGCGTCAATGACAGACTGACCCGATAAGGAAAGGGCTTTCACACCTTCATGATGTCGCCGTCGAAGGAATCTAACGGCGTGCCGCCCCGCCTCGTACTCCTTATTCTCGCTTCATGCTCCCTCTTCTCGCACTCAGTCATCGCCGCGTCCTTCAAGCCATCAGATTGCGTCAAAACGGTGACTTCGTTTCCCAACTGCGACAATCTCGACGGCGTCCTCACAAAGTGCAACAAGGTTACGGGCAAGCAAGCTTCTATCGACTGCTTCTGCCCCCAAAGTGTTCTCAACGCTTACGTGGGGTAAGTTAAGATGATCTCAGAAGAATCCATCTATGCTTTTCATCTACGCCAGAAGCGTACAACAGAACGCAAAACCTCTCATGCTAACCTTTAACAGTTGCAAAGGCGAAGCCCGCCAGTGCGTCCTGGCCAACGACTTCGACTCCTTCTTCGACAAGGAAATAGTCAACTGGCACGACGCCTGCGACCCCTACCTCAAACAGCCAGCCACCACGCCCACCGTCGCCGCCCCGACGGCCACCCTCGAGATGACCGAATGCCGCTCCTACGTGGAGAGCTGCGCGGCCCTGAGCCGCGCGACCGCCGCGTGCACTTCGTCCTTCAAACGCCCCGCCGACGTCACGAGCTGCCGCTGCGAGAGCTCGCTCATCTCGCTGGCCTCAGTGTGCGAGATCGACGGGAGCAGCCGCTGTCTGATGCAGACGCCCGTGACGTCTGACATCTGGGAGTTTAAGAACTGCGATGCCGCGAGGACCTTCTCGGACGACGACCCGGTGAGCTTGGCCCATACTTGCAGTTTTCGAGCCTGCCTCGTTCTCCGTTACAACTCTGCCTCTATTGTTGTGGCTTTTCAAGAACAAGCGGTGTTACCTGGTTTCTGAATTAGCGAGATTTTGGACTGACTGGGATAGTCGCAGATATCGCCGCCAAGTATAACAACACCAACGGAAACTGTCGGTGGACAAACGGGAAGCCGGAGTTCGCTGTCCTTTGGCTCGCCCACGGCCACCCCCACGGTCACAGGTGGCGTAGATGCTGCCAGGGCAAGCATGGAACAGTACAAAAGAGCTCTGGCTCTATGCAGTGCCTTGGCTGGTTTTTTGGTGTTTCTGTAAAGATAATAGTGTATTGGCCTGATTGATTATTACAAAGTACGCATCTTATGTGTCAATAACAACACAGGTGGACTGTGTGACAGCGGCCTATCAACTACGTTCAGCTCAGCTCAGTCGATCAATTCCTCTCGACAATCAAAAGAAGACAACTGATTAAAGTACAGTAGGTGGGTTCACAGAAACGTAATCAAGAAACAAAACAACAATCCCGAGCCCATGGCAAGTCAAGCATGGCCGTGTGAGCCCAATAACATCACCGCCCCCGCCCCCGACTTCTCCGTGAATTCTCCTGCGGCGAGGGAGTGACGCTCGCGGCGGGGGAGGAGATCTTGGTCGCGACCGCGGAGGCGGTGGTCATGGACGGAATGGTGGGCTCGGCGCTCGGGATGGGACCGGGCGGCAGGGCGTCGTCAAGCTTGGCCTTGAAGAAGTTGATGACGTTGGTACCGCCACACTTTTGCGAGGCATCGCCGGGACAAGGGATGTTGCAGTCTTGCTGGTAGGACGCCCAGCCGTTGCCCACGAAGTCGTTGCACCAGCACTCCTTGCCGGCCTGGAGGCTGGCGTACTTCAGGCCGTCGGCGTAGCAGGCCGCGCCGCACAAGTCGGGAGTGCGCCGGCCACCGTCCACTGCGCTTGAGTACGCCTTCAACGTCCGGTCAGCTTCGTAGCATCCCATTGAAGTCCACCCGAGCAGGGCGGGCGGCTCCTGAGTAGCGACTGGGGTCTCGGTGGTGGAGGTTGTCGAAGCCTCGCTGGAGGTAACGGGCTTCATCTCGCTCCTGACCTGGATGCAGTAGGAGAGCTTCTGCCAGTTGCCGCAGTCGAGCGTGACCGAAGGGTTTCAGCAGGAAAAGTCCTCTGGGCTGATGGCGTAGCGCCAGTCGCGGATCTCCTTGCAGCTGAAGCCCTCGTAGTTGTCGTACCAGAAGGTGCAGGTTTTGATGGTGTTGAAGTCGTACGGCATGCTGGGCTCTTTGTAGCGCTTGGAGATGTAGTGACGCTGCTCGGCCATAGATGCCGCGGCATTGTGGACGAGCGCGAGGAGAGCGACGGCTCTCACTGCAAGTTGGCTGGCTCCCATCAATTGCTATCTGTTACGTGCTTCCCCGACACTGATGTTGATTATGTTAAACGGTAGATCCTAGAACAGCGTAGTCTGAGTGTAAAGGAGCGTCGCGGCGTCGATAGCCAATGGGAGGAGAAGAAAGGGCGAAGGTCAGAGACACAGAGATGGGGACAGAGCAGATCAGAGCAGAGAGAGGAAGAGAGAGGGGGGCAATGAAGAAGGGAATGAGTGGGACCTTCAGTTTGGCAAGCGAAGAAGCACTGGAACGACATCATGAGTCACTGGACCAATAATGGTAATGCTCTTCATCTCCCATATCCTGAAAAAGCGGCGACATGTAGTTGAACTCCGTTTGCACCTGCGCCGCAGGTGGACGTACTAGTCAAAGTCAAGCTTTTGAGGGCTTGTCTCCGGTCAAGAGGGGAGTAGGGGGCCGAAAGTGATCGAGTATTGTGAAAATTTAAATCGAGAGATCCCCTGCCGATTTTTAACACGAAAGAGGCAGCTCGCATCATTGAAGAGATGTTAGAACCAACAACTTACAAGCAACACACCGTCCGCGGGACCCGGCACCCTGCGTTATGAAGATAACCCCTTGATGATGGACACACATACCATGTAAGGCTCCATATTTCTGGTTCCAACCGTCCCAACGCTATCTAACGATGCAGGTATCGAGGGAGGGCAAACCACGCGACATTGGAGTGGCCGACAGCGATGCCCATGTCTATCTACTACTATCCCGCCCTTGGTCCGAGGTCTGTTGGAACGTGGTTTTGCCTGGCCCATTACTCAATGGTTGCGAATACACGCAGCTATCGTAATTATACTCACACATTGCCGACTTCAGCTGGACGTTGTACCCAGATGCCCTACACGATAATATTGCAATTGCTAAGAACCGGACTGTTGGTCCGACACCGGATAAACACCCACAACTAGAGTCTAGCCCCTCGGGGAAGCATAAACTTCTGGTTCAACAAATAAACAAGCTTCGAGTTGCAAAGACTTGCACCCTCTCTGGCGTTCAATCATGGGTGAGCAAAAGCTTTTCGACAATTAACTGTTTGTCATCCTTGAGAGTTGCCCTACTTGTTTGTTTGTTTGTTTTATATTTAACGCCATGGCGGCAAGGGCGCAGCCGCCCTTGCGGCAGACCTCCCGGGGGG
>WIGN01000326.1:0-47586 GCA_014235955.1 Colletotrichum sojae | reverse complement strand
CTCTGAAGAAGAGGCTGATGAGTAGTTTCAATTGATTTTGTACGATGTTGCTCAATTAACTTATAAAAATAGTAGATGGTGAGTGTAAAGTGCGCAACTCGCTATGATGCGCAGCTCGCTATGCATGTACGTTATCACATTTTTCTATTATTGTTGACCTAGGTACACGTAGTCCAGAGAACACCTTGTGTGAAGCCCAATATAAGACCATATCACGTTTGCCAAGAGGCGCAGCAACCCAGCTAGCTATCCAGCGCAGACATAAGTCCAGCCATCGCTGGGTACAAAAACCCGAGTCCCAAGCGAGACCAGACGCAGCCCCAACTCCAGCTACACACTACTACGATAAAAGGTGTCCCAGAAAGCAGGGACAGAGTCACCCTTCCACCTGCAAACCCAAATTAAAAGAAAGCAACCGAGACACCAACGACCCGGAGACGGGGGACACCATCCTTAAAACGACGCCCCCCAGAAATAGAACTCCATCTCGCGTTCTTCCCCTCATTCCTCCCTTTTGCAGAAAACAAAAGGCCCCCATGTCTGTCAGCAAGCAAGGGCAACCCGAGCCGAGCCAACAAGCGAACCAACGAGCGGCCCTCGCAAAACGCCTCCTCCTGCTGGGGTTTGGTCCCACGCCGAATCACTGCCCCGCAAACCCGCCCGCTCCCGCCTCGCTCTCTCGCTCCGAGCCGATTAGGAGGGGGAGTGGAAGAGTAGGAGGGGAGGATAAGCCTAAGCATCCATGAGGACCAAAAGTCCACTTGAACGCCACAAATCCCCATTTTCTCCAAAACTTCGTTCGGCTTGTCTGATGCGGGCGCGGCACGAGAAAGGGTGGTGGGTGACTGAGGTGGTGGGCAAGGGCCAAACGCAGGTCTCCCGTTTGGGAAGAGGAATCTCTCGCCACGTGCCACAGACAATGTGGCATCCGGCCGGCCGTTGCATCGTGGTTGCGACCCCGCCAAAAGGACTCATTAGGAGAGTAGCGATATTGTCCCCCAAGGTTGTGGATTCTGGAGATAAAAGAGCATTGTAGGATCTCGCCCTGGGATAACCGTGGAACCTCTCGGCATATGAGGATCAGCAAACATGCAGGGCAAGACTCATTATCCCCATGCATCCCCTGTGCCTCTCCATTCCTCCCTCTCCTTCGCCAGACGCCAGGCTGTGGCTCTGGCGCCGTGCTGTGCGATGCAGTGCCCGCTGCCGCATCCCTCGCTTGACCGTTTTGTGCGACCTACTTCTTTAGAATGGATCTTAGAGGAGAGGCTGGGGAGGGAGGGAAGTGAATGACAAGGGGACTGTTGCTTGCATGCGTCAGTCGACATAAAAAAAAACACGCATTCATAGCGGGCGTTGCTGAGAAGTGACGAGACCAAAACGGCCGGTGTGCGACCCGAGGATCACTTGCTTCTCCCAGGACGCGGAGCAAGGGAGTCCATCGGGCTGGATTGGCGGTTGATCTAGCTCTCCTCTGTCTGCTCACGTCCCGTGACGGGGCCATCAGATCATCTTTCAGGACTCCACGCGTACGCTTCAGCCTTACCTACATAGACCTGCGTCAAGCTGCTGTCAGTGATGTTCGGAGGCGACATGCAACTGGAGAAGTACCTCCTCATCTCCCTCCCCTCCCCCCGGCCCCTCATTAAATGAACTAGAGACCCAAAGTCAGTCGCATCTCGGTTCCATAAACGAGCCCATCAGCCTAAACGTGCTTTCGGTAGTGGGATCGCACCTTGGGGTTGCATTGTGTGACCTCGCGCGTGGTCTTCTGTGATGGTGGTGGTGGGCGACCACCACATAGACACATCAGACGAAGAAATTGCTTCCAGAGATCGGTGGCTGCCCGTGGGTGCAGATTTCTGCCCCCTGGCTCCAAACCGTCTAGGCGTTGAAGACGGCCTTGAGCCCTGTCAGGGTTCGCCGCAAAGCCCTGCCCTCAGCGCACTTTCGTTGCTGGTCACATCACGGGATGGCATTTGCATTTTGGGCTTATTGCACCAAGCAAGCCCTTGCCCCCAGTCCTTGGATCTGCAGACGGGTAATCAGGCTGAATGGTCTCCCCCTGCCTATGGGGAAAGCCTGCCCCAGTCACTCTGCGAGAGGCGGCTCCGCGTTCCCCAACGTTGGTTGGAGGACAATCAGACCAGTGGCGCTGGCATTGGTCGAGCCACGTCGACTCACCTGAAGGAGTGGCGGGTCCTTGGGAATGAGCGGGTGCAAAAATGAGGTGCATTAGCTTGAAAGCGCAGTTTCTCTCCTCCGCAGGGACAATGTGATATTGTGTAGGCCCGAAGACTGAACTGTTCATGCCGCGAAATCAGGCGGTTCAGAATCCAGGCCGATTAGTTGAAAGTGAAGAAACGATTGTGGTATTCTTCTGATGTATCAATTCGCTGCGTTTTCCCATGTTTCCTGGTATCCTGTTGCCCAATGTCTGTGTCTCTGGTATCGTAAGTGTCTGGAAACGAGCGCTGTTGTATCGTGACAGTATCGTGGCACCAATCCCCGGGGGACGCCCCCTCTGAACTTCGCTGGTCCTGCCTGACGAAGCCATTCGTGTTCGTTTGTAGCGTCCATCTTCAGCCGAACACAATCCCAACCTTCATGTTGGCAGCAACTTGCTTCCACAAGTCCGGGCAAGCCTCGGAGCCGACTTGTTCTTTGCCATAGGCGCGCATGTCCATCCTGCGCCACACATCCATGACCACGGCCCACGGCTTCTCCGTGTTAACCGTCCCTTTCTTGCTGCCGAATGCAGTAAATGCTTGGCGAACTAGGCCGCGGTCCCGGCTGCAGATGGCATGGCATGCAGCAGTGAAAAGTGGCCACAGCATGGTCAAGCCCGCCCCGCCGTGGGACACGGAAGCGGCACAGTGCCATAGGGACGCCTGGGCGTGCTTCTGCACCAGTTCATGCGACGAAGGGTACTCGGAAATGGTGCTGTACAGGTAGACGAGCGCACTCTGCCTGTATGCGAGCGCCGTGCTGGTGATCCACCTGATGTTGGCAAGCTCGGTCTCCGAAGCTTCTTCCGGGCCGTCTACAATGCGATTGACAAGATTGAAGCCGGAGGGCAGCGTCGGGCTCCACGACTCGAGGGCCCGTTCGATTGCTTTGTAGGTCGTTTCGTACTCGGTCCGCAGTACAACAAACATTGATGTTTGACCTGTCGCCATCGCAGCCTGCAACTCGCGCTTCATCGTGGCAAGCTCGCCCAGTCTGTGGAGTGTCGGCCACAGGTCATCTGCCATGCCGAAAACGGGATCGATCCCGCTGAAAGTGACCGGAGGTGGGGAGCTACCGGGAGAGTACGCTCGGTTAGCTGTCGGAGTCGTGAACACCGGGGACGTGCCGTTAGATAATGCGTTGAGAACGTCGAAGTAGCGGAAAACCTGATCCGTGTCAGCTGCAGCCCGATAACTACCGAGGCCACACTCACCTGCTCGAAGAACTCGACGCTCGGGCTTTTTGGTGACGGGATTGCGCCGAGGATATGCCATGCGCCTTGAAAATGGTTGTTGATGATGTCGGGAAGACTCCGTTGCACGATCTGATGTGGTCAGTGAGTCCCCCCTGAGCCCATTGATGGTCTGGCTCACCAGGTCATATTGTAGGAGAAGGACTATCGTCGCCAAGGCCTCCTCGAAACCGTCGCCTTCCTCGATAATGGCAGAAAGGCCGGCTACCGCTTGCTCATGGAAAGATGCTGATCCCTCCGTGTTCTCGATGCCGGTATATTCACGGTGTGCACTGGCCAAAGCGTAGATGGCACTCCGGACAGCGGAACTCCTATGCAATAGGGAGAGGATGTGTTGCTCATAGGGGTTGTCGAGGTCATCCTTGAAGCCCATACTGGGCAGCATAACCTTGGAGTAATGATCCAGCAAGCCGGTGCCTTCCGGGCAATCTGAGACGCTGTGAATGGAGGCCGGAAACGCACTGATCATTGGCGAGGACGTAGCTGACCACGATTGCTCGTTCCAGGACATGTCCAAGCTTGCCGAGAAGAACGAGTCGTCGATAGAGTGGATACTGCCGGCCATGGTATCCAAGCTGAGCAACAGGCTGCCATCAAGGGCCTTTTGACAGGACCCCATCTCGGTGAGAGTTGCGAGCTCCCCCTCAAATACGTCTGTGTCTCCGCAGCCCGGCTCATAGCTGAACGAGTCGTCGAACTCCTCGCACAGAGGTAACATACAGTCTATCGATGTCGGAAAGCTGTTGTCTACGGCACCAGGTGAGCCAAAGGTGACCTCGGAGTGGGGCCGAAGAACATCGGGCGGGGTCAGGACGCTCGCGTCAGGGCTCGTTTGAAGGTCCGTGTTGGCTGTTGGACTGCTCGAATCATCTGAAGCGGTAGAATCTTGGGGTTGCGTCGGCTTGTTCGACGCCCTCCGCTTCCTTTTCTTGATCGGCTCGTACACGCACGAGACGCCGGCTTGCACGCAGCGAAGACACTGAGGGTGCTCTTCGGAACACTTCTTTCTCTGGGAGGCATGTTGGTGAGGAGGTCAAATCGAGGTAATGGTGGTGACCAACCTTGTCTCGACTAAGTAAGGTTAGCAAGGTCCGCTAAAACAGTAACGACGACGTTGGCTTACCAGTATTTGCAGCCTGAAGGCCAGAATGCATGGTCAGACACCTCGTCATTAAAACTTTGTCTCACGAGAAGGCTCATACGAACCTGCTCTAGACCGAGTCTTGATCGGTCGGGGCCGGACGGGCTGGTTGACGAGCATGGCGTCTGAGGTGCCACCGAACGCGGTGGGAGGGCAATATGCGTTTGAGATTCCCAAAGGGCACGCCTGTGACCTGCTGTCGGATTGAGCTCTTGGAAAACTTCGTGACAGAGAAATGTGACAGGACGTACGGCCGCGAGGATGGCACGGGCAGCAGTAGCTAGTATTTCAACGAGCCACACTCAGCGTACCACACCCGACGGGCAGGCGGACAGGGTTCCCCAATTACCCCAGCTACCGTGAGGGGAAAAGATGTGCTGCTGCAGAGGTGATGAATTTGGAGAAGGCGAGAGCGTCGAGTCGAGTCGAGCCACGGATACATGCCGAGGAGGACACGGGCTCCCGTACCAAGCCTTCTGGACATGGCGAGGATTCCGGGGACCCCAGAAAACGGCGAACTAGAGGCTGCTACGCACATTAACCGGCCATTCTTCCTCGACCCCGGAGATGATTCGACTGGACGGGCGATGAGCTTGATGCGCCAGTGTGGAGATGATGGACCCTGGCTCTCTGGGCTAGTCGCTTAGCGACATCTGACAATGCAAGGGTCGACATCCAGGCCTGTTGAACAGTGCCAGTCACGATGCGGCAGGTGGCGCATGGAAGGGCCAATCATCTGACCAAAGTTGGGCGAGAAGTAATCGAAGCTCTTGGCCTTGCCACTGATCTCGGAGGGGCGGCCGAAATGGAGTGGCGGTCGTCCACTTTCTGAAGTCCTGCGTGGTGAAGACCGTAAGCTCAACCGAGCAGACAAGAGGGAGTTGGTGTTGGGCATGGGATGGAGAGCATGCGGCTTCACCCGCAGCGGGTCACGTACCGATACGATACGATACGACCATGGATCGTATGGGCAACAGAGGACCTAGCATTCGTCTCCGCAGCGTATGAACGGATAGATGGAGTTCGGAATGAGCTCTGAGCAAGCACCAGGTAATAGTAGGTGTTTTCTGAGTGGTATGGTTGTGAAGCCGACGGAAGTGGCTGGACGGCGGAAAACGGGGCGGGTGACTGTCAATTGGTGGAGCGGAATTTCGCCGCGTTGATTGGCCTGTTCTCCGCCCACACAGTTCGGATGCGTGAAGGCCGCAGGCACGGCCCAACGAGCTCGGCTAAACCTGCTCCTTCCCCGCGAGGTGAACTTTCCCTTTCTGCCACTTCAACCACGTTACCACCTAACCAGCACCTCGCGAGATACCCCAGATCACGTTTGCAACCTCTGGCGATGCCATAATCGACCGTTTCTCCAATTTCCGTGTTGATATTATACATTGTCCGTCTATTTTGAACTCCAAAGCACGCATGAAGGTCAGCAAGCAGCCTAGCCAAAGCCCTGCGCAAACATTCACGTCAAATCAGTCCGACCTCCCAACGCCATGCTCTAGGTGGATTTCGCCGAAAACAGAACCAGAACTCGTCATTCAACCTGCTCCTCTCGCTTCGCCTTGGAGATGGCGCATTTCCCAAGCCGTGTGAGCTCAGACACGAAGGCGTCAACCATCTTGACGTGCGACATCTCGTTCGGCGTCAGGTTGCGGCTCCGTATGCCCTCGACCAATTTCGGCACAGACTGCATCAGCTCGATATCTTCCTCGGCCTGCGCGTTGAGTGGGTCGAGGAGCAGGTTGCAGAAGATGGTCAAGATCGCTGACATGGGGTAGAACACCACCATCCTGCCCGAGTCAGCGGGGTTGCCCCGATCAGATCAGTAGACGCGGGTCGAGAACTTACCAAAAGGCCACTCCCTCTACCCCGTGGATCGCAGCCCGTAAAAAGTACAGTGTCGATCGACTCGCTTGTACCGACAGAGCCTGACTTGAGCTGACTCCTTCCAGCCCGACCCCTTCGCCACTCGCCCAGCATCGACATCTTCCGCTCGCGCGGTGGATCATGGCCATCAGGTAGTGGTACTCGAAATGGAGGATGATCTCCTCCATGCCCAGCCGGCCTTTCCTGACAATCGCTGTCCCGCGAGGAAATGTCAGCGTGGGCCGGTACGACTGAGGCACCGACATACGCCACCGCTCAAGCTCGTCGTCCAGCTCGCGAATATCTCTCAGCAGCTCGGCATCGCCCTTCTTTACGGCAGCTATCGAGTACAGCGTCCGACTGATCTTGGACTTGATGATGGTCAGCTGCAGCGAATCGGGTTGTAGCGTTGAGGTGATGGTCGCCTCATCGAGGAACGACGGCGAGCCTGCCAAGTCGTCCGAGCTACTGGTCCACCAGTCCATCTGCGGGAGGGTCAGGTCGCAGTGCTCGTCGTCGATGCTGGGAGGCTGGCCCGTGCGAAGGGAGATCTCCTTGTCGAGCTTGTACGACAACCAGAAGAGCCTCCTCAGCTGGTTGCTGACTCGCCACGCGTGGTCGTCCAAGTCTCTGGGGGACTGGTGAGTAGTGCGGCTCGTGTCAGGGTTGAAGTGGCCGCCAAGCATGAACAAGACCCGACACGTGGCGGAATGAAACATTGCTCCCTGCTGCAAGTGGCCCGAGAACAGGTGGTATAAACTCTGCAAGGTCGATTGTCAGCAACTGTCTAGCCAGCCGAGACCGCAAGAGAACTGACCAGCATGAAGACGGTCTCCAAGGCAGTGATGTTGGTGTCTTGGAGAACAATGGCCAGCAGACTTTGAGCGGCTCCAGCGCACGCTTCGCCGTCAATCTCCGGACTGGACTTCCATTCTACCTGGAAAAGGGATACGACGGCGAAGAAGGCAAAGACGCAGGCCTTGGCCGTGATGGTTTCGAGGCCTGGAGAACCGTCATGCGGCTGATAAGCCCGATCGATGACTTCGAGGAACAAGGCGTGGTCTATCAAAGGAAAGCTTAGGCCAAAGTGGGATACCCGAAAAAGGGCGAGATACTCCTCCACAACTGTCCTGTCAGGCAGCTCTCCTCCCGCATTGGACTGCGGAAATCCCAGGAGGATGGGTACCGGATGTTGGGTCTGCCACAGGGGGCCCAACGCAAAGAGGGTCTGGAACGAGGCGTCTTCTCCGGCTCGGGCCCGAATCCACTCTTGACCGTCGGCGGAGAAGAAGGGGATGCCATTGTAGGAGCTGATGTCGCCCATGTAGAAGCCAGCGAAGTGCAACTTACCCACGGTAGCGCCGGAAGCCCGCAGGGCAGATGAGTCATAGGCTCGGGCTTGGATATCACCCGGGGTGCCGTCGGCGGCCGGGTGCTCCGGGCCGACCGCTGACATTGGCGCCGACGATGACGATGGAGACATGGATGGGTCCGGATCCTCGTCTCCAGGGTCCTGGGAGGCCCCATGATTTCGCCGAGCGGCGGCCAGAGCTTGTTCAATACGGTTGAGGCGTTCGACCAGGTCTTTCTCCGATCCAGCCCTGCGCATGCATGTCGTAAATCTCCAGTGCTCCATGATCGGGATTGTGGTGGGGGCATCTCAGGGGCTCTCACCTTGCCGTGGCGACTCGCTTCTTCACCTTGGTGGCCCGGTTGAAGGTGCAAGCCATCCCATGGTGCTTGCACCAATTGCATTGCGGCACGGCCCCGTCACATTGAATCTAGAGAGACAATCAGCGTCGTGTCTGAGACAGCGAGAACGAGGAATTCGGGAGCGGCTTCAAGAGATGAAGAGCAAAACAAACACGGGCCGGGGATACATACCTTTCTCCTGTGGCAGGAATCACACGCTCGCTTCCTCATGTTGGCCGCTGATCCGCGTTGGCCGCCGCGCAGCCGCGGCAACGCTCCTACCTAGTTGGGAATGGGCCAGTAAGAAATGCAGCCGCAATATGGTCGGCGAAGAAAGGGCCAAGTTTTTCCAGGCAAGTTTGGTCTGCTGGAGCCGCAAAAAGTCCAACGATCTGGGCTGATTGTCGCTGCCGTTCCCCCCTTCGGTAGATGTATGGAAAACTCCGCTGACTCAGCGGCAGTTGGATACCCGTGACTAAGCGGCAGGGTCAAAAAAGGCCGAACTCTATTTGTTTTGCGGTTCGTTGATTGGATCTCAGGCCGAAACCTTAACGCAAAACTTCAGGCTTGCTCCACCGCCATCCCCATAGTTTCGAGGCCGTGCGATGCGCTCCGAGACACGCCGCTCCGACTGGTTCGGGCGCCGACGGCACTATCGCGATTAGGACAAATCAAAAGCTGCGAAAGCCCCGCTTAGTCAGCGGCGAAACGCCATTCTGACATAAACACTCCGCGCCTAACCTGTCTACCACGGCGAACTCTGCCATTCCTGATGTCTTTGCGGCTCTCAGGGCTGCTATCTCGAAGGGATCTCCCGGACCTGGTCCACGGCATCCCGCACCTCGGCCAGGGTCCCACCCCGAGCTCCATCAGCCGCCTGCAAGGTTCATCCAACCAAATTGTCATGTTTCTTTGAAATCACGTCGGACGAAAATTATTCAGCGGGGGGTGTAGTGTAAACCGCAGTTCTGGGCCCGGGCTTTTCACGACTGATGTCAACTTCCAGAAGCTTTGTTTGTCGTGACGTCCGCGTTTTTTTTGTAATCAGTCCAGCCGAGTGAATCGGACACGGGATGACGGGACCACATGGTAGCCATGGCGTCCACCCGTCCCTCCCAGATCCTGCAGCTAGGACCCAATTTGGACCCGTCATTCCATCATACACACGCCCAGGGGAGTAGGGGGGAGTGATGGGGGTGGTCGCACGGAGATCTCAGGTAACCACGGATCGGGTCCTAATCTAAGCCCATGTGGCCGAGTCCCTCCGGCGGGCCGGCCGGACTTAGACTTGGGGAGGGCGGTGGTTCGGAGAGTGATTATCGATACCTGTGAGGGAGAACAAATAAGGGAGTCAGGCCTCCCAGGGGTATCTAGCTTCTATAGTCTTCCAACTCTACTTTTCTTTTCGAATACCTTGCTCTTTGGCGGCATTTCCAACGCCGCAATGAACTTTTCGTTAGAGAAGCAAGGAGTCCCTCCAAGCACGTCGTCCTCCCGCGATCCCAACATGGAGTCCGACGGCACGCTGGCCAACGGCTCCAACTACGAGCAGTCCTTCGAGCTCGACAACCTCCCCGAAGAAGCCAACACATGGGCGCTGAAGCACAAGGTCGAGGCCGTCAGAGAGAGAGATGAGCGCTCCGGGTTCCCAGCTAGGAGGCTCGGCGTGACGTGGAAGAACCTCACCGTCCAGGCCGTCAGCTCCGACGCGTCGATACACGAGAACGTGCTCTCGCAGTTCAACATCCCCAAGCTGGTCAAAGAGTCCCGCCACAAGCCGCCCCTGAAGACGATCCTCGACAACACGCACGGCTGCGTCAAGCCGGGCGAGATGCTGCTCGTCCTCGGCAGGCCCGGCTCCGGGTGCACGACGCTGCTGAACATCCTCGCCAACCACCGGAGGGGGTACTCGTCGGTCACGGGCGACGTGCACTACGGCTCGATGCCGGCCAAGGAGGCCGAGCGGTACCGGGGCCAGATCGTCATGAACACCGAGGAGGAGCTGTTCTTCCCGACGCTTACTGTCGGGCAGACGATGGACTTTGCTACCCGCCTCAAGATCCCGTTTAACCTGCCCGAGGGTGTGTCGTCGACGGAGGAGCTGAGGGCGGAGACTAGAGATTTCTTGTTGCAGTCCATGGGGATTGAGCACACCTTCGACACCAAGGTCGGCAACGAGTTTGTTCGTGGTGTTTCTGGTGGTGAGAGGAAGCGTGTTTCTATCATCGAGTGCATGGCCACGAGAGGGTCTGTGTTTTGCTGGGATAACAGCACGAGAGGTCTGGATGCCAGCACGTGAGTACCTGTCCCTGTTGCCCTGGTTGACCGGGGGCACACTTCTAACAAAAAGAACAGCGCCCTCGAATACACAAAAGCAGTCCGCGCCATGACCGACGTCCTCGGCCTCGCCTCCATCGTCACCCTCTACCAGGCCGGCAACGGCATCTACAACCTCTTCGACAAGGTCCTCGTCCTCGACAACGGCAGGGAGATGTACTACGGCCCCATGCGGGAGGCCCGCCCCTTCATGGAGGCCCTCGGCTTCGTCTGCCAGGACGGCGCCAACGTCGCCGACTTCCTCACCGGCGTGACCGTCCCCACGGAGCGCGCCATCCGGCCCGGCCGCGAGAAGACCTTCCCCCGGAACGCCACCGCCCTGAGGGCCGAGTACGAAAAGTCCGACATCTACCCGCGCATGATCTCCGAGTACGACTTCCCCACCACGGAGGAGGCCAGGGAGAACACGAGGTTGTTCCAGGAGGGCGTCGCGGGGGAGAAGCACAAGCAGCTGCCCGCCAACAGCCCGCTCACCACGAGCTTCGCCACGCAGGTCGTTGCCTGCGTGCAGCGGCAGTACCAGATCATCTGGGGCGACAAGGCGACTTTTGTGATCACGCAGGCGTCCACACTGATTCAGGCGCTCATCGCGGGTTCCCTATTCTACAACGCGCCCGACAACTCGGCCGGCTTCTTCATGAAGGGCGGCGCCTTGTTCTTCGCCCTGCTCTTCAACTCTCTCCTGTCCATGTCCGAGGTTACCAGTTCGTTTACGGGACGGCCCGTGCTGATTAAGCACAAGTCATTTGCGTACTACCATCCCGCTGCGTTCTGTATCGCCCAGATCGCGGCGGACATCCCGATCCTCCTCTTCCAGGTCTCCATCTTCTCCGTGGTCCTATACTTCATGGTCGGCCTCGAAACAACCGCCTCGGCGTTTTTCACGTTCTGGGTGGTCGTGTTTGCGTTTGTTATCCTTTTTCTCTGTTGTGGTGGGATATGAAGCTGATTGCATCCGCAGTACGACGATGTGCATGACCGCCATGTTCCGCTCTATCGGCGCGGGCTTCACCACTTTTGACGGCGCCTCTAAGGCATCCGGATTTATGGTTTCTGCTCTAATTATGTACTGTGGTTACATGATTCAAAAGTCTCAGATGCACCCTTGGTTTGTGTGGATTTTCTGGTGAGTGCCCGGTTGTTGATGAGCGACCCCCGCCACCACCAGAGTTCTAACCCAGTCTCAGGATCAACCCTCTGGCCTACGCCTTCGACTCGCTCATGTCAACCGAGTTCTACGGAAAAACCATGGCATGTGTCGGAAACAACCTTGTGCCTAACGGTCCTGGCTACACCGACCCTGCTCATCAATCTTGCGCTGGTGTGGCTGGTGCCACTCAGGGCGCGACCACTCTCACCGGCGAGCAGTACCTCTCGGCTCTGTCCTACAGCCACAGCCACGTCTGGAGGAATTTCGGTATTGTCTGGGCGTGGTGGGCTCTCTTCGTCGCCCTGACCATCCTCTCCACCTCCCGCTGGAAGTCCTCGGCCGAGGGCGGCTCTTCGCTGCTCATCCCCCGTGAGAACTCCAAGGTCCACCCGGCCATCAGGCAGGACGAGGAGGCCCAGACCTCCGAGGAGACCGCGGCGGACAACGCCAAGAGCGACGCCGAGAAGCCCAACGGCGAGGCTAGCGGCGACGAGACCGACCAGAGCCTCGTCCGCAACACCTCCATCTTCACCTGGAAGAACCTTACCTACACCGTCAAGACGCCCACCGGAGACCGCAAGCTTCTCGACAACGTTCAGGGATGGGTCAAGCCCGTATGTATCCCTGTTCTTTCTGCCTTGATGCAACTAACATGATCCCAGGGTATGCTCGGTGCTCTGATGGGCTCCTCCGGCGCCGGAAAGACCACTCTTCTTGATGTCCTCGCCCAGCGTAAGACCGAAGGCACCATCAACGGATCCATCATGGTCGACGGCCGCCCCCTCCCCGTTTCCTTCCAGAGATCTGCTGGATACTGCGAGCAGCTTGACGTCCACGAGCCTTATGCCACCGTCCGCGAGGCCCTCGAGTTCTCCGCCCTTCTCCGTCAGAGCCGCGACACTCCCAAGGCCGAGAAGCTGGCCTATGTCGACACCATCATCGATCTTCTTGAGCTCCACGACCTCGCCGACACTCTTATCGGCCGCGTCGGTAACGGTCTCTCCGTTGAGCAGCGTAAGCGCGTCACTATTGGTGTTGAGCTTGTCTCCAAGCCCAGTATCCTGATCTTCCTCGATGAACCCACATCCGGTCTCGATGGCCAGTCTGCCTACAACACCGTCCGCTTCCTCCGTAAGCTCGCCGACGCAGGACAGGCCGTGCTCGTTACCATCCACCAGCCCTCCGCTCAGCTCTTCTCCCAGTTCGACACGCTTCTGCTGCTCGCCAAGGGCGGCAAGACTGTCTACTTCGGCGACATCGGCGACAACGCAGCAACCATCCGCGATTACTTTGGCCGCCACGGTGCCCCCTGCCCCGAGGAAGCCAACCCTGCCGAGCACATGATCGACGTGGTGTCCGGCCACCTCTCCAAGGGCAAGGACTGGAACGAAATCTGGCTCTCTTCCCCCGAGCACGACGCCGTGGTCAAGGAACTCGACCACATGGTCGCCGACGCGGCTGCCAAGCCACCTGGCACCACTGACGACGGACACGAGTTTGCGCTCGCACTGTGGGACCAAATCAAGATCGTCACGCAACGCATGAACGTCTCCCTGTACCGCAACGTCGACTACGTCAACAACAAGTTCGCTCTGCACATCTTCTCGGCTCTGTTCAACGGCTTTAGTTTTTGGATGATAGGATCGTCAATCGGCGACCTCCAGCAGCGTCTTTTCACGATCTTCAACTTCATTTTCGTCGCCCCTGGTGTTCTGGCCCAGGTGCAGCCTCTTTTCATCGACCGACGCGATATCTTCGAAACGCGCGAAAAGAAGTCCAAGATGTACTCTTGGATCGCATTTGTCACTGGCCTGATTGTTTCCGAGGTGCCGTACTTGATCATTTGTGCTGTGCTGTACTACGTGTGCTGGTACTACACCGTCGGCTTCCCCTCGGACTCGGACCGCGCGGGCGCGACGTTCTTCGTCATGCTCATGTACGAGTTCGTGTACACCGGCATCGGACAGTTCATCGCCGCCTACGCGCCCAACGCCGTGTTCGCGTCGCTGGTCAACCCGCTGCTCATCGGCGTGCTCGTTTCGTTCTGCGGCGTCCTGGTGCCGTACGACCAGCTGCAGAGCTTCTGGAAGTACTGGATGTACTGGATGTACGTACCTTCCCTTCACTCCCTTGCACTGAGAAGTATCATGAAGCTAACATGACATCCGCAGCAACCCCTTCAACTACCTCATGGGCAGCATGCTCGTCTTCGACATCTGGGGCACGCCCGTCAACTGCAAGAGCAACGAGCTCGCCCTCTTCGACCCGCCCAACGGCACCACCTGCGCCGCCTACCTCGCCGACTACATGCAGGGCATGGGCTCCGCCAGCAACCTCATCAACCCTGACGCCACCTCGGGCTGCCGCGTGTGCCAGTACACGGACGGCAGCGACTACCTGCGCACGGTCAACCTCATGGAGTACTACTACGGCTGGCGCGACGCGGCCATCGTCGTCATCTTCGCCATCAGCTCGTACGCCCTCGTGTTCCTGCTGATGAAGCTGAGGACCAAGACGTCCAAGACGGCGGAGTAGACAACTACTCATTGAAGGTTTTGGGATCGGTGGCGGTCTCTTCATGTGTGTGCATGTCTCTCAATCACGGTGTGCCAGGCACATCCATCACATAGCCCTAACGACGGGCCAGCATCTTGTTTTTGGTTAGATTGGTAAACCAACTTCACGGGTTGGAACCTCGGAACTCCAGGTTTCAAGAGGGGAATGGTGGTCTTTGTCAAGTTTCTTGGCTTTTGGATTTTCGACGCATCTCGCATCAAGCGTGTATCGTACATATATATACCTTTCCGACGTCAAGCCCAAGCAGGGCTTTAGGGTTCCTTTCTTACGGTGGGGACGGGTTTTAACTGTTTACTGCATAATAGATACTTAGGACGAGGCGAAAACAAACAATAGAATGGATGAAATGTGGTCATGACAACTTTCGCTTTCTCTCTCGTGATACCTAGTTGCCTTGTCATAGATGTCGCTTTTGGTGAGGGTCTTGCAGTGCACTTAAGGTAGGTAGGTGCCAACCAAAGGCGGCCCCGGGGCCACTGCGGCAGTGGCCGGCCCCACCTGACCCGCCGGCCGTTCCTGCCGGGCCGCTCGATGAAGACCCGGACCCTAGAAAGATGCGTACTGCCTACCTAAAGACTTTGTAAAGAACAGGTAAGAACCACCTTTTCTTCTTTATTTCTTTCTCCGAGGAAACCGACGCATGTGGTTTCGTTTCTCAGTCAGCCAAAAGGTGTATATAACTGCCAGAGGCATCTCCTGCCCATAACAACACACACATCGAACATCAACATCAACGTTAGCATCACTTCTGCAACTGAATCACCATCGACAGCAACATCCGAGAAGTCTTTTGATCATGGCATCACCATCACCTTTGGGGCCCTCTCGGAAGGAAGGTCGATTACCAGATGCGCCTTCAAAACAGCAGCCCTCTTGGTCACCTGAAGGCAACCCGCTCTCTCGTCAACCATTTATACCGACGCCCGACCTAACGCCCAAACCGCAATCATGGCACGCATACGACATAACAACGTCAAGCTGGCAGATGGTCCCCGACGCCAGCAACTTCACACAGATTTCAGTACCCACGAATCGGCCATGCCCCGACCCTAGGCTCAGGATCGTGACGTGGAACGTCAACGCCCTCGCAGACCACCAGGGTCGCCGGCTCACGGCGATCCTCAACCGATTGCTCAAATTGACGCCTGTGCCTTACGCAATACTCCTGCAAGAAGTCCATAAGAAGGCTCTGGTTCTCGAGCGAGGGGGACGCCTCGAGATGGCAAGGTCGCCAGTTTATGGCGATCACGCTCCTCTCCAAGCAGCTCTTCAAACCCCCCAGCTCACCCTCTGCCCCAATCCCCGGCCAACCAATTCCAAGCCCAAACCCGGCCTCGTGCCTCCTAGGAAGAGTCTACCGCATCAACTTCGAATCGCGCTGCGGGAGAGACGCACTCTGCGCCGAAGTCCTCGTCCCCTCGCAGAGCTCTGCCAATTACCACCATTTCCAGCTTGTCAACGTGCACCTGGACATCCAGCCGTCTTCGGAACATGCGAAGTGGACATTGCTCCGACGGTGCCACCAACTCTGGGTCGCCGCTGGCGTACTCCACCACAGCCGCCACGGCCTGGTCGCGGGTGACTTCAACGTCTCGCATCCTGAGGACGAGAAGACGATCGAGGATATGGGGCTGTCGGACGCGTGGAAGTATCTGCATGGTGATGATGATCCGGGGTACACATGGTGCATCGAAGGCAACACGGCGTTCCGACCGGAGCGGCGGGACAGGATCGCGACTCTGGGGCTAAAGGTTCTGGACATGCGGATAATACATCCTGAGAAGATCGATGAGAAGACGGCCGCCGAGAAGACGGCCGACGATGATAACCCTGACGATAATGAGAGGGTGCCCTGGAGCGATCATTCGGGGCTGGAGTGCACGTTCATGGTGACGGATGAAGAGTAAGCCGCTCGTGCCTGTTTGGTTGCTATTCATGCCGACTGTTGGTTGTCAGTGGCAGTTCATGTTGCTGCCAGGCTCCGTGACATGGACCCTGGCAAAGCGTAGAGGATTACCGGTGGTTGCCTAAAAGGGCCCATGAGAAGCGGGGAACCAAGCGATTTAATAAATGTTACTTCAAAAACCAAGCATCTTCTTCCGCAAACCATTAAACATACTGACTAAACCACCTCGACCCTAACCTTGCTAGGTAACCATAAACAAGCCCTCCCTCCCCAGAGATGGAGCACCTCCCTCTCCCCCGCGACCCCATCGCCGGCCACCCGGACATCCCGCTCGGGACCCACCAGCACCACGACCCGGAGCCGTTCGACTCGTACCCGGACCGCCACGCCGCCCGCGTCCTCGCGGCACGGCACCCGCACGTGCCGACGCAGGTCGACGCGCTCAACGGCACGGCGGCGCCGGGAGCCGCCGGCATCGCGAGCTTCCAGGTCCTGGACTACCTGCAGGGCTACCTCTTCTTCTCGCTGCTGGGCGAGTTCCTCGGCCGGGCCGACGAGGACGGCGGCGTTGGCGGCGGCGAGGGGAGGTTCGATCCCCGGGCGTACATGACGGCGCGCTGGGGCGACGATGGAAAGCCTACCTTCATAGGGCTGTCTACGAAGAGGTTGCACGACGATCTCAAGGCGCTCAGGGCTGGGGGCTGGCTTGCGCGTGTGAGGCGCGGGGATGAGAGGCATACGCACATTGACGAATGCTTGGCCGCGGCGCAGAGGACGCTGGCTGGTGCGGGGGATACGTTCCCTGGGTTGATGGAGGCGTACGCCGATGAGATGGTGTGCTTGGCTAGTGTCGGTGAGACGCTTGATCAGGCGCTGCAGACTGCTCTCTCGCAGGGGCCGGTGGACGGTGAGTTTCTCTCTATTGAGTGGTATCACATCATCAATTACACAAGAGGACCCTAACGAAAACTGCATCACAGACATAAACCCGGAGAAGCTGGTGGTTCACGAGCCGGCAAAGTACGACTGGCTCCCGGCCATCACGCCACTTCTCGATCCCACGTCCGGCCCGACGAAGGCATCTATGGTCGCCGCGGGCTGGTGTCCCGGCGACATCAGCAGGCTCTGCAACTCGTTCCACAGCGTCGCGGCGCTGTACTACTTCACCAACTTCAAGGCCGCCCCGGACCCGATGGCGGCGAACATGCACGCGAAATGCCGCGACCACGGCTGCGACCTCCGCATCCCCGCGGACCCGCACCACATGAGCCCTCCGGGTGAGGAGTGCGGATGCCCCGGGACGCTGTCGTTCGAGGAGGAGGACATCGTCGCCATCTACGAGAAGGGCGAGGTACCGTGCTTCTCGGTCGGGAAGCTCGAGGACGGCTCGCTCGCCGTGGCGCTGGCGTCCGTCGCGCTCGACGAGGAGTCCCGGCGCGACCCGAGGAGCCACTACGTCGCGCTGTCGCACGTCTGGTCCGAGGGCATGGGCAACCCGGCGGGCAACGCGCTGCCTTTCTGCCAGGTCGGGTACGTGCAGTACTGGAGTCGAATGGCGTACCAGCTCGCCGAGGAGAAGATGCGGGACGGCGGGGAAGGCGGGCCGGAGCAGGAGGAGCTGGGGGGAGGCGTCACGATGTTGAAGAATGCGCGGGATGTGCAGGTTTTTCTGTGGATTGATACGTTGTGCTGTCCTGCTACGCCTGGTCGTGGGAAGGACTTGTGTCTGTCGCGGATGCGGGCGATTTATTCTAATGCGTCGGCCGTGCTGGTCAAGAGTTCCGTGCTATCGGAACAAAGCGTCGCGGACATTGCAAGGGATACGGAGGGGGGCGTCATGGATGTCGCGGCGAGGATTTACCTCTCCCCCTGGATGCGGCGCATGTGGACGCTGCAGGAGGGTGTGCTGGCGGGAGCGTCTCACAAGGTCAACGGGACGGGGGACCGGCTGTGCTTCTCGTTCCGCGACGGCTTGTTGACGCTCGACTCGGTCGTCGGACTGCTCAAGCGCGCCCCCGCGCGGGAGGCGCGGCTGGCGTTCCGGATGATGGCAGAGTTCCGCGACCTCAGTCCGCGGATGTGGCGGTTCGCCGAGGAGGGCAGGGCAGAAGACCCGAAGGCGAGGGAACTGTTTCTCCCGATGCTCGTCAATGCGCTCAAGTACCGTGGTCTGACGGTCCCGTCTGACGAGCCTATTTGTCTTGCTACGTTGTTGGATCTGCGCATCAACGCTTCCCGCGGGCCTGTTGCGCCGCTCATAGGAGACGGCGGGCGAGAGGTGGCTCACTCCGACGATGCCATGTGCGAGCTCTGGCGCCGCGTCGAGGAGATATTGAAGAAAGGGGGCGGCGCTGGTCTGCCCTCGGACATCATCTTCTCGCAGGTCCCGCGCGTGAGGATCGCCGGGTTCCGCTGGGCGCCGCGGACGCTGGTGCAGTACGCGAGGCACGGCAACCTGTACACCACCCACTCGAGCAAGCACCCGGCGAGCATCACCGAGGACGGGTTCCGGGTCTGGCTCCCCGGGGCGAATATCGCCTGCGCGGGGGATCCGGGGGCGGCGGCGCGGATTGCGCGGCTGCTTGGTCCCACCGGGGATGAATCCGCCGATAATGACACGGACGCGGGCGAGGGGCGGCCGGAAGGAGACGAGAAGGCCGCGAGCGTTGCGCGGGTCATCATCGTGAACATGGGCGATCGGTGGTACGCCGTCCGCGTGCACGGCGGGAGCGGCGAGGGTGCCGAGACAGACGCCTCGCCGCGATCTGAGTCAGATGGGAGATTGGAGGGCGCGAGTGGCTATCCGCAGCGTGGCGGCGATCTGTCTGGGTTGATTGGGAGCGGTTCGGTGGCCCTGATCTTCCGACCCGACGAGGAGGTGAGGGGGCCTGGCTTGCTCGTCTCTGCGATGGACTCAGCCTCATCCTCACCGTCTTCGTCTTCACACCTGGACAGCGCGCTGGAAGGGTTGAACCTGGACGCGGCAGGCCCACGTCAGGTCCGAAGCGAGCTCCCCGTGATGATCATGCCCGTGGCCGGTCCATCCTGTACCATCTTTGGTGCGGCGCAGAAGTGTATCGATGACTCGCGCCGAGCCGAGGCGGCTGAGACGAAGCAGGCCGTTAACGGTGAGGAGGCGGAGGATCAGAAGTCGGAGAGGGCATTGCTCGTGGCAACGGCGGAAGGCCTCGTGGGATCGTCGAGCGAGCTGAAGGAGGCGCTGTACCTGAACGTGCTCTCCCGAAAGTCGTCCGCGACGGACGGGGATGCCCTCGACATGTTCCTGGACTTCGTTCGCCAGGTGGCTCGGTGCGGCGGCGTGTGGAGTGGGGAGCGGTACCCGGACGATGTGGAATGGTGCGTGGACTGATGAGATGAGCGGGTTGAGACCACGTTGTTTTCATGATTTTCAGTGTGTCGAGGTGTGTTTTGGCGAAAGTGATTCAGTCGTTTCACTGAAGTGAGAGACATGCGTGTGAGTATGAGCTGATGAGGTCTCTGATGAGTCATCACATTAAATGGTCTCTCATCTCATGCATGCTTTCATGTCGCGTCAAACACGTGGTGAAGTTTAAGCAGTGGCGTATGTCCAACATGGGATTTTGCAATCACGACCTGGATACGAAGGCCATGTGATAGAGTTTACATCGTGATTAACCGTGCCGCCACCACCGCGGCTCAACAGAGAGCGTACATGAGTAACAACATGCAGCAAGCATGTCAGGAACTGCTACTAGTAGGCAGATAACTGACTAGTAGTACGGAATTCCTACCTCGTCGGCAGCGTTCCGGAGGGGCCCGGAGCAGTCCGCTTTATACGGGCCAATGTCTCGGCAACTCGACGGCTCATGATCAAGAGAAGGTGTTCGGTAGCCGAGCTCCAACTCTCGCATTTCCGTCGATTACCTCAGCCCCCAAAAGCCACAAAGATAGGGCGAATCCGCTGAGACACAAAAGTCATCCGACGGGGTGGCTTGGCGGACCGTCGAGATGAGCCCGCATGCCACACGGCCGGATGCGGGAGCAACCAGGCACAAGTCCAAGAAGGATCTGATTACATGGCATCGGAGCCGTCGGCACCGCCTCGCTAAGCCATAACGAATGCGGTCTCCAAGGGGATGTGCAAGATCTATGATGACGGGATGGTCCGGAATGTCGAATGTCCCCCCAGGTGCCAACTCCACACGTCACTGCCCACTCTCACGGCATCCCCGGCCTGTCCTTTTCTGTCGGATTCACGATAGTCGAGCGCGCCAGACGGTAGATCATCTCCAAGCGAGGTCTTTGCACTTACTTGGCCGTCGTCGTGCTAGGATCTAAATCAATGTCTAGGCAGCAGATCGCCGTCGCATGCGGTTTCTTACACCTGGGTCCCTACCAGAATTCCTCATCATCACATGGATTTCTTGGACAACATCCCATGTTGGAATGCGATCAGCGTCTGGGTTTCTCATTTCGATCCTGCCCAGTCACGATAAGAAGATGAAGCGCAAGTACTCCGGCGTGCGTCCCATATGAAAGGGGTACACATCCCCCCTACCCGACGCGATTCGATTGGGGGCCACGATCGGACGTTGTAATTGACTATCTCGTCACTCATCGTGTTTCGGTCCCGATCTCTCTCTTTCTCCATGCGACTAACATTCGCGTTCGCTATTACCACTGCTGCTTGGGGTGCTAGACAAATTATGTGAATGAAACCCCACACATCAGACCCAGCTCATTCTTGCCCGCCGTGGAAACGGTCCCAGCTTACCGGGACCTGTCGTCCGCATCCGGCATTCTGATATGGGCAGAAGACCGGCTTGGCGGTAGCAAACGTTGATGTGGGAGCTTGTCGAAAAACAAACCGCAGACTCGTCTAGATCACCCCCGCCACCTCGCTCTCCGCCGACTATCAATGATATACCGTACTTGCGCAGAAGAAACAGGCACTGCCGGAAAACTGGACTCCCTTGGGCCTTCGTTCGCCAAATGCCACAAGCTGCGCGTCGTTTGGTTTTCCAACGCCACGGCTTGATCGCGAGAGAGCGCAGCTTCTCGCCAATTCGGTGCATCAGTGAATCCCTTTGTGAACAAGATTTGCAGTGAGCATCGTCGTAATCCTCTTTCACCCCCTCGTGCCCTTTTTTTTTTCTTTTCTTTTCTTTTTTTTCTCTACTCTACCGGTCAACGCAAATCCTGCATTGCGACGACCTCATCCCCGGCCCATGACCGCCTATGTCCAATATGGCGAGGTTATGGAAGCTCGCGCTGCCTCCGCTCCTCCTCGGGGGCGGCTCGCTCGCCCAGTCGTGCCTTGACGCGCTCAACAACGCCCAGGCCGACGCCTGCGTGTGCTACTCGCTCGAGTACGTCGTGAGCTACGTCGCCTACATCGCCGTCTCGACCTCGTACACGTCCAACTGCGAGGCCCTGCCGACGTCCTCGGGCATCGGCGCGTCCACCTTCTCCAGCTCCTCCTCGGACTGGAGCAGCCTGACCGGCGGAAACTTCTCCGCCACCGGAAACTTCTCGAGGTACGTGACTCGGGAGAACGGCGTTTACACCGGCGCAGGCATCCTCGCGGGCCCGACGACCGTCGCCACGATCCTGCCCACCGGCACGGCGCCCGGCACCCTGGTCGTCGAGGTCCCGCCCCCGTACTACACCATCTCCAGAACGGGCACGGCGACCGTGAGTCCCGGCCCCGTGCCGACCTTTGCGAATTACACGAGCACGTTCACGAGCAACCCCATCTTCGCCGCCCGGACTATTCTGATCTCGCGGCCCACTGCCGGCGAGTCGGCGGCTAATGCGCGCGGCACCATCGTCGTCGCCATCCCGGACCCGCGGTTGTTCAACACGTCGACCGTCGCGTGGACCGGGACCGAGCTCATCGCCGGGCCGACGACCATCTCCACCATCCCTGCGAGTGAGTTTGCTCCGGGAACTTTTATTGTCGCTGTTCCGACGGAGACACCACCGCCAGCCACGGCGGATGGCAGTCCCTTGTACGATGTCTCGACCGTGCCTTACACCGGCACCGACGAGATCTACGGCCCGACCGTCGTCTCTGTCATCCCGCCCGTGGGCACCACGCCCGGCACCGTCGTCATCGGCGTCCCGTCGACCGGCTTGCCTCCTCCGCAGGTGACTTCCGTGATCCCGTACACGGGCATAGACGTCCTCACAGGACCGACGACGATTCTCAACAGGCCCTTCGACGGCACCGTCCCAGGCACAGTCGTCATCGCAGTCCCGCCCGAGTCCTTCACCACCACGACGGTCGCCTTCACCGGCACCGACGCGCTTACGGGACCGACCATCATCTCCGTCGCGCCGCCCAGCGGGTCTCAGTTGGGTACCGTTTTCGTGGGCAGCCCGACCGAGACGTATTTTGCCAGCTTCGTGCCGTACACCGGCACCGCGCCCATCGCCAGCCCGACGACCGTCTCCGTCATCCCGCCGAGCGGGACTGTGGCGGGTACTGTTGTTATTGCCAACCCGCCGCTGCTCTCGCTGCTGCCCGTTGGCGAGCCGGATGAATTTGTGACGCTGGTTGTGCCGTGGACGGGAACTTCGCCCATCGCCAGCCCGACGACCGTCTCCGTCATCCCGCCGAGCGGGACCGTGGCGGGTACTGTTGTCATAGCTAGCCCGCTGCTGCTCTCGCTGCTACCTGTGGGGGAGCCGGATGAGTTCGTGACGGTGGTCGTTCCGTGGACGGGGACCTCGCCCATCACGAGCCCTACGACGATTTCCGTTATTCAACCCGAGGGAGACAGCCCCGGCACGTACGTCGTCGCGGTACCTGCAGAAGGCGGCCTTCCCCAGTCGCCTACTGCCGCTGGCATCCCGTACGTCACTTCCATCGTGGCATACACGGGCAGCGATGCCCTCAGAACCCCGTCGACCTTGACGGTCGTCTCCCCGAGCGGTTCCAACCCGGGAACCGTCGTCATCGGACTACCCAACATCCTCACCTCTGTCGGAACCGGGGCGGACACATTCATCACGCAATCCCGACAGCCCTTCGTCACGCAAACGGTCCCCGGAACGGGAACAATACCCCTGGTCACAGTCACGAGCGTCCTGCCCAGCGGCACCGTTCCAGGCACCGTCGTCGTCGTGGTTCCCTACTCGACGCCCCTGCCCGGCAGTGTCCCGACCCCGTTCGTCTTCTCTCAGATTCCCTACACGGGCACCCAGATCCTCACGCAACCGACGACCGTGACGGTCATCCCGCCGGGAGGAGGCCAGCCGGGCACCATCGTTCTCGCGGTCCCCACGACGACGCCCTCCGCAGCGCCCGCCGCCACGCCAGCTGTCCCAGGGGAGAAGCCTCAACCGCAGTTTGAGACTAGGTTGGGCACGTACGCCGGCACTGCGCAGCTCACCGCGCTGACAACGCTATCCGTCGTACCGCCCAGCGGAAACGCCCCTGGAACGGTTGTGATTGCGGATCCACGCACGTATATCGAGAGTACGGTGCCGTATACCGGCACCGAGCCTATTACCGGCCCGACGACGGTTTCTGTAATTTTGCCGCAGGGAACGGAACCAGGGACGGTTGTTGTGGCCACGCCGCCTGCCGCAGAAGCTTCGTATGTGACTTCCAATGTCGTCTTCATGGGCACCCCAATGCTGGCCGGACCGAGCACCATCAGGACCGTCCCGCCGAGTGGAACTGCTGCTGGGACGTACATCGTGGCCCGGCCAGCTCTGTTCGTCACCCGGACGGTGCCCTGGACGGGTACTGCTGCTCTGCCGACGAGAACAACAATTGCTGTTGTTCAACCTCAGGGCACTGAACCCGGAACTGTGTTCATTGCGGATCCAACTGCGTTTGTTACGCAGACTGTCGATTATCGGGGCACTGCGCCATATATTGGCCCAACTACCATCTCCGTCATCGAGCCAAACGAAATTTACCAAGGCACCATCATCGTGGCCGCTCGTCCGCCTTTTACGACCCAGTTTGTCAGAGTCACGGGCGCCGATGCTCCCGCAGACGGAACGAGCACCGTGACGGTGATCCCGGAGTCGGGAACTGCTCAGGGAACTGTTGTCGTAGCTGTCACCGACGAGTATCTCACCTCGACCGTCCTGTACAGAGGCACCGAGCTCGTCACAGGCCCAACCCCCGTATCGACGATTTCCCCAAGCGGGTCCGCCCCAGGAACTGTCATCGTCGCCGCTCCGCAGGACCAGCTTCCCCTGACTCCTGGCGGCGCGCCTCCAACATCCGTGTCAGGCTTCGCAATCACGTACCTCACGCCCTCAACCCTGCCCCCCGTTGCGCCGCAAAGCGCGACCGGCTACGTGACCTCGACAGTCGTCTACCGCGGCACCGTCCCCATCTCTCAGCCGACTACGCTTTCCACCATCGAGCCCCTGGGCGACCAGCTCGGCACCTTTATCGTCGGTCTCCCGAGCACCAGTCCCTTTGTTAGTTCGGCGGTGGCCTACACCGGCACCGACTCCATCTCGGGTCCCGTTCCGGTCTCCACTATTCCGCCGTCCGGCTCCGTCCCGGGGACTATTGTATACGCGGTGCCGCCGACGTACGTCACTTCCACCGTCTTCCCCGCCGACCCCGCTGGGCGACTCATCACCGACACCGCGCTCACCGTGCCGACGACGATCGAGACGATTGCTCCGGTGGGCACCACGCCGGGAACCTACATCGTGCTGCAGCCGGGCATCTTCGTCACGTCGGAGCTTCTGCTGTCGACAGCCGGCCCGGAGGTCACCGCGCCGGTCGTCGTTTCTAGCATCGCACCCGCGGAAAATAACCCAGGAACTATTGTCCTCGCGGTTCCGCCGTCTTTCGTGACATCTGACGTCGTCCTCCCGGGCATCGACGCTCCGACAACGATACAAACCATCCCCCCTGAGGGCACAAACCCAGGGACGGTTGTGGTTGCCCGCCCTCCGCCATTCGTAACGTCCGCGGTCATTGTTCCCGATGCAGTCGGCACGAGCACGATATCCATCGTCCCGCCGAGCGGCACCGCCCCTGGCACGATCATCGTCGGCCAGGCCGAGGTCATAACCACCTCTGCTGTCGTCCTTACGGGAGCCGAAGCCAGCACGGCCACGGGTCCTGTAACGCTCACTTCCATCGCGCAGAGTGGAACGGTTCCTGGTACTGTTGTTGTTGGCTTCCCGCCGCGCTTTGCTACCTCCTTCGCCGGACCGACTGATGCGGCGGGTGCCCAGGCCGTGCCCATCTCGACGATCCAACCTTCGGGAAGTGAGCCTGGCACGATTATCTTTGCACAGCCTACGTTCGTCACCTCGCAGGTTGTATACACGGGCACTGATACGATCACTGGTCCGATGCCTGTCTCGACCATTGCGCCTGTTGGTACCACGCCGGGGACGATTATCCTCGCCCAGCCGCCGCAGACGGTGCCGCAAGCGCAGCAGCCTGTATCAGGATCCTTCGTCACGTCGCAGGTTATCTACACCGGGCCGGATGTCATCACGGCTCCCACGGTCATCTCGACGATTCCTCCATCGGGAACAGTCCCGGGGACTCTTATTCTCGCGCAACCGCCGCAGACTCTGACGCCACCGCCGTTCGCGGCCATCTTCGTCACAACGACTATTCCATACACCGGAAACAACATCCTGGCCGGTCCGACCACGGTGTCAACCGTTGCGCCCTCGGGCACAGCGCCGGGTACCGTGGTTGTCGCTACCCAGAGCCAGCAGGCCAGCTTCGTGACCTCCCAGGTCATTTACACCGGCACCGAGATCCTGACCGGACCTACCCCTATTTCCACCATCCCTCCCGTCGGCACGACACCGGGGACGGTGATACTGGCCGAGCCGAACCCTCAGCAGGGCTCTTTCGTGGTTTCTCAGGTCCCCTTCACCGGAACTGAAGTTCTTACCGGACCTACTACCATTTCCACGATTGCTCCGTCGGGAACAGAGCCTGGTACGCTGGTGATTGCTACGCCTACTTTCCAGGCTAGCTTCGTCACGACGACGGTGCCGTACTCGGGCGCGGAGGTGTTGACCGGTCCTACGGCTCTTTCGACTATTCCGCCGGTGGGAACGACGCCGGGGACGGTGTTTATTGCGCTGCCGCAGTCGAGCGCGACAATTGCACCTGGCGCGTCGTCTCAGCCTACGAGTGTCTCTCAGCCTGAGTTGAACTCCTTCGTCACTTCCAATGTCATCTACACTGGCCCCGAGACGCTTACCGGCCCGACGACCATCTCCACGATCCCGCCCGTCGGAACAACACCGGGAACAGTGATCATTGCCCAACCCCAGCAGTCTCCCTTCGTCACCTCCAACGTGATATACACGGGTCCCGAGACTCTGACTGGCCCGACGGCTATTTCCACGATCCCACCTATTGGCATAACCCCGGGGACCATCATCGTGGCCCAGCCTCAGCAGTCTCCTTTCGTCACTTCCAACGTGATTTATACCGGCCCCGAGACGCTTACCGGACCGACACCAATCTCGACGATCCTTCCTGTGGGCACGACTCCAGGAACTATTATCGTGGCCCAGCCCCAACAGTCTCCGTTTGTGACCTCGAACGTAATCTACACTGGTCCGGAGACTCTAACAGGACCGACGGCGATTTCAACGATACCGCCCGTGGGTACAACCCCAGGAACCATTATTGTGGCTCAGCCCCAGCAGTCTCCCTTTGTTACGTCCAACGTTATTTACAGCGGCACCGAGCCTCTGACTGGACCGACCGCGATCTCGACCATACCTCCCGTGGGCACCACACCTGGTACAGTCATCATCGCCCAGCCGGGCTCCTACGTCAGCTCGACTATCGCATATACCGGTACTGATGAGTTTACTGGGTTCGTCCCAGTCTCCACGATTCCTCCCGTGGGAAACACCCCTGGTACTGTGATCTTTGCTGGTGCCGGGCGGAGGGCCTTCGTGACGTCGCGGGTGACATATACAGGCACTTCAATCCTGATTGGTCCGGTCCCGATCTCCACCATCCCCGGGACGGGCACGGAGCCGGGGACCGTAATTTTGGCAGAGCCCTTGCAAACTTTCGTCACCTCGCAGGTCCCCTATACCGGCACCGAGGTCTTGACAGCACCTACGCCGATCTCCACCATCCCGGCCAGCGGAACCAACCCGGGAACGGTCATAATCGCACAGCCTGTCTCCTTCGTCTCTTCAACGGTCGTATACACCGGAACAGAGACCATCTCAGGCCCGATTCCCATCCAGACGATCCCGCCGAGCGGCACCGCCCCGGGAACCATCATCTTCGCCAACCCCGGCCTCTACGCCAGCGAAACGGTCTTCTACACCGGCACGGTGTCTCTGACTGGCCCTACCCCCGTGCTGACCGTGCCTCCGAGCGGCAACGTCCCGGGGACGGTCATCTTCGCGCAGCCGCCGTCGTACGTGACATCGAATGTTCTCTACACAGGCACTGCGCCTATTACAGGGTCGACTCCGATTTTGACAATCCCACCGAGTGGTACAGCCCCGGGCACGATCATCTTCGCGCAGCCTGGTACGTATGTCAGCTCGACTGTGCAGTACACGGGAACCGAGGTCCTGACGGACCCAACGCCCGTGGCCACCATCCAGCCCAGCGGGACCGCGCCTGGCACAATCATTTTCGCCGAGCCTTTGAGTTTCGTTACGTCGAATGTGATTTACACGGGCACATCGCCCATCGCCGGCCCGATCCCCGTCTCGACTATCCCAGCTAGTGGTACTGTTCCAGGGACGGTTATCCTTGCGAACCCTGGGCTATTCGTCACCTCGACAGTCCCGTATTCCGGCACCGACAGCATCAGCGAGCCCACGGTCATCTCTACTATTCCGCCCGCTGGCTCCATCCCAGGCACTATAATCGTGGCCCAGCCTCCGACGCCCTTGCCCGGCTTCGTCACAACTACAGTACCCTACTCTGGCACTGAGAGTCTTACCGCGCCGGAAATCATCTCGACTATTTCGCCTGTCGGGGTCGCCCCGGGCACAGTCGTTGTGGTTGCGCCGCCTCCTCCTGTGCTTCTTTCTTTCGTCACCTCAACAGTTGCATACACCGGCACTGAGAGTTTGACTAGGCCGACGACTCTGTCGACTATTGAGCCAAACGGAACAGAACCTGGGACTTTCATTGTTGCAGAGCCGGCCACACCCTTACCTGTTTCGTTCGTCACGACGACGGTGGCCTACACGGGCACAGAAAGTCTCACTGGACCAACGACTCTGTCAACCATCGCACCCCGTGGAACCGCCCCGGGCACTTTTATTGTTGCAGAGCCAGTCACCCCCTTGCCTGTCTCGTTCGTCACAACGACAGTTTCATATACCGGCACTGAAAGCCTAACTGGACCGACTACACTTTCAACCATTGCACCCAGTGGAACTGTACCTGGCACATACGTCGTTGCGGAACCGGTGACTCCTTTCCCCGTCTCTTTCGTAACAACTACCGTCTCCTATACCGGCACTGAGACTCTCACCGCGCCGACAACCCTCTCAACCATCGCGCCAAGCGGTACTGCACCGGGCACGTACGTCGTCGCGGAGCCAGTCACCGCGCTAGCAGCCTCTTTCGTCACCTCGAACGTCATCTTCACCGGACCCGGCGTCATCACCGGTCCAAGCACGCTCTCCACCGTCGCCCCCAGCGGCACGGCACCGGGCACGTATATCGTCGCCCAGCCGGGTCTTTTCGTCACCTCGACCGTGCCCTACGGTGGCACCGAGAGCATTACAGGGCCGACTGCGATATCCACGGTCCAGCCGTCTGGTAGCGTGGCGGGGACTATTATTGTGGCTGAGCCTGCCTCGCTTGTGCCTCCTTCGTCTTCCACGTCTGCGTCTGATGTGGCGACATCTGCCAGCTCTGGAGTTTCTTCCGAGACGTCGATCTCTGAGCTGGGTGTCTCGTCTGCCTCGTCTGACTTGTCCTCTGAGGTGTTGTCTTCAGCTTCGGTTGAGGCCTCTACGTCTGCTGACTCTTCTTTGTCTTCGTCGCTTGCGCAGTCCTCTTCCGTTGAGCCATCGTCTACCGTCGAGGCTTCATCTTCCTTCGGACCGTCTTCTTCAGTTGAGTCGTCCTCGATTGAGCCGTCCTCTTCGATTGGATCTTCCTCTTCAGTTGAACCGTCATCCTCGGCCACCGCAAGTTCTGAACCAGCATCTTCCTCGGAGTTGTCAACGTCTTCAGACGCGAGTGTTCTCTCTGACCAGGCCGGATCAACTTCATCAAGCTTGTCAGCTACCGATGCAAGCTCTTCTGAAACCTCGACGTTGTCAGAGTCCACGACGGCATCCGGGGTCGAGAGCTCATCCATCGCATCGGTTTCTTCGACCGAGGCGGCAGAGTCGTCCGCGTCCGATATTTCATCTACTGTCGGAGATTCATCGACCTCGTCAGATCCTGCATCATCATCGGACCCGGCATCATCGGGCCCGTCAAGTACTTCAGCGCCCGAGGTGTCTTCAAGTCAGACAATTACCCCAACTTCTTCGGACGCGGCGACCTCTACGGAGTCGGTCAGCGCCTCTGAGTCCTACGTCATCTCCGAAATCGAGTACTCGGGAACCGAGGCTCTCACAGGCCCTACTCCGGTTTCGACAATCCCTCCGAGCAGGACGGCCCCAGGCACCATTATTCTCGCTCGGCCGGCGTACGCCACTTCAACCGTCGACTACACGGGTACAGACATTATCACAGGCCCGACCCCCATCGCAACTGTTCCTCCCTCGGGTACGGCTAGCGGAACAGTCATTATTGCCCAGCCTGTCTACGTCACATCGGTGGTTGAGTACTCAGGCACCAATGTCCTCACCGGCCCAACCGCAGTCTCTACCATCCCTCCTAGTGGAACGAACTCTGGCACCGTCATTTTCGCGCAGCCGAGGCGGCTGTTTGCAACTCAGCAGGTCTTGTACTCTGGCAGTGATCCCATCACGAGGCCAACTGCGATTTCCACAATCCTCCCTACGGGAACCGAGTCAGGAACCGTTGTTATCGCCGTGCCTCCGTACACGACTTCCGAGATCGAGTACTCCGGCACCGATACCATTACGGGCCCAGTACCTGTCTCGACCGTTGCACCCAGTGGCACAGTTCCTGGTACGGTCGTTATTGCCCGGCCTGCGGCCCGCTTCGCCATTCAGAACATTCGGTATTCGGGCAGCGTTCCCATCTTCGAGCCCACGACGATCGCAACCATCCCGGCTTCGGGTACGGTATCCGGCACCGTGATCGTGGCAACTCCCGAGTTCACGACTTCCGAGATCGAATACTCCGGCACCGAAGCCCTGACCGGCCCGACCGCGCTGACCACAGTCCCCGCCGTTGGTACAGCCGCTGGCACTGTCTTCGTGGCTAGGGCGAGAGCAGCGTACAACACGGTCGACGTTGTGTACACCGGCACGGACATCATCACTGAGCCGACCCCCATCGCGACGATCCAGCCGTCCGGCACAGAGCCGGGTACAGTCATCATCGCTCGACCCGCCTCCTTCGTCACCTCGGAGGTCGAGTTCACGGGCACGGAATCCTTCACGGGAACGGAGCCGGTGCCGATCACGACTATCGCGCCGAGCGGCACTGCTCCGGGAACCATCATCCTGGCGCGGCCCCAGCGGCGGTTTGCTATCGTCGATGTCCCGTATTCCGGAACGGAGGTTATTACCGGGCCCACACCGATCAGCACTATTATCCCCACGGGATCCGAGTCTGGTACTATCATCTACGCCACCCCAGACCCTCTCATCACATCCGAGATCGAGTACACAGGCGAGTCCACTCTTACAGGACCCGTGCCGGTTACAACGATCTTCCAGAGTGGTACCGTCCCAGGCACTGTCATTCTCGCGAGGCCTCGACTGTTATTCGCGTCCGTTGCCAGGCCCTTCTCAGGAAGTGGTGTTATCACCGGCCCTACTCCAGTTGAGACAATCTCTCCTTCAGGCACAGTTTCTGGCACCGTCGTCTACGCCACGCCGGATCCCTACAGCACCACCGAGATCGAGTATACCGGTACCGAGGCTCTCACCGGACCTGTTCCCGTCACCACAATCTATCAGAGTGGAACGGTCCCTGGCACTGTCGTACTGGCCAGGCCCAGGCTGCTGTTCGCGTCAGTCAACCGTCCGTTCTCCGGCACTGGGTTCATCACGGGTCCCACGCCTGTTGAGACTATCTCACCATCCGGTACAGAATCCGGGACGATTGTCTACGCGACACCCGATCCTTTCGTCACCTCAGAGGTCGAGTATTCCGGCACGGAGGCCTTGGTCGAGCCGACCACTCTCAGGACCATCCCCCAGAGCGGTACTGTTCCGGGCACGGTTATTGTGGCGGCTCCGCGGGCTATCTACACCACCGTCGACGTGATCTACTCGGGTACCGAGTCTATTACTGGGCCCACGGCTGTTTCCACGATTCCTCCCTCTGGCACGCAGCCCGGCACTATTTTCATTGCCAGGCCAGCCATCTTTGTGACGTCTGAAGTTGCTTATACCGGCACGGATCCTTACACAGGACCTGTACCCGTATCGACCGTCCCGCCCTCCGGTACCGTTCCAGGGACAGTCTTCCTCGCTACCCTTGCATCGGTATCATCGACGGAGTCAGACTCTAGCATCTCTGACACAGCTACTTCTGATTCGAGCTCGGTGTCGTCGGATGCATCTACCGATGCTGCTTCCACCGACGCAACGTCCTCCTCCGAGCAGGCATCGACTGAGTCCAGTTCCGCGGAAGCTACCTCCACCGATCCTACTTCAGAGTTGAGTTCAAGTGAGACAACCTCCACGGGACCTGCCTCCGTTGAGGCGACATCAACAGATGATATTTCTTCAGGCGCGGCTTCTACGGAAGCGATGTCTTCCGAAGCAACTTCCGCCGAGCAGAGCTCAACTGAGGCAAGCACGACAGGCGAAGCCTCCTCGACAGAGGCTGTTTCTTCAACCGAGGCAACTTCGTCAGACGACAGTGCATCAGTGACCAGCTCATCAGAGACCAGTCTGTCTGATTCCAGCGTTGCCGAGTCCTACGTCACCTCTGAAGTGATCTACTCGCCAACCGGCACGGAAGAGATCACTGGTCCTACTCCCATCTCGACAATTGCGCCTAGCGGAACCGCCCCTGGGACGATTATTGTGGCAAGACCTGCGCTCTTCCAAACCACTTCGGTGCCTTACACGGGAACGGGCCAAATTACCGGCCCGACCCCTATTGGCACTATTCCACAGAGCGGCACCGTCCCCGGCACTTTGATCATCGCGACCCCTCAGTCCTATGTCACCTCCGAGGTCATCTACTCGCCGACGGGCACGGAGGAAATTACAAGCCCAACGCCTATTTCTACGATTGCTCCGAGTGGTACCGAGCCCGGCACTATTATCGTGGCACTTCCAGGCCAGTATACGACCCTCACCGTCCCCTACACTGGAACCGCCCCCATCACTGGCGCCACAACAATCGGTACTATTCCTCAAAGTGGCTCGGTCTTTGGAACCGTCGTGGTTGCGACTCCAGTATCCTACGTCACATCGGAGGTTCTCTATACCGGAACTGAGCAGATCAGCAGCCCGATGCCAATCTCGACCATTTTCCCCACAGGCACGGAGCCCGGTACTATTATTCTTGCCCGGCCCGCCATCTTCGTCACGTCCGAAGTGCCCTTCAGCGCGACCGGCTCGGAACAGATTACCGGCCCGACGCCAATCTCGACGATCGCCCCTGAGGGTACTGTTCCTGGTACCATCATCATAGCCACGCCCGCGGCTGCCTTCGTGACGACTACAGTGCTTTACACTGGTACCGATTTCATCACGCAGCCCACGATTCTGACGACGATTCCACCTTCGGGTACTGCTCCGGGTACGGTCGTGATAGCGACGCCCGAATCTTTTACGCCGTTGGAGGCTTCGTATGTCACCACAACTGTTCTCTACACTGGCAGTGAAAGCATAACGGGAGCTACCACTTTGACGACGATTCCACCTTCGGGAGATGCTGCTGGTACAGTGATTGTCGCAACACCCGAATCTCTCCAGCCAACGCTGGATGCCTCGTTCGTGACAACGACTGTTCTATATACTGGAAGCGAGACGATTACAGAGGCCACAACTCTTACAACTATCGCACCCCAAGGCACCGCGCCTGGAACTGTTGTTATTGCTACTCCGGAAGGTGCTTTTGTCACCACCACGGTTCTCTATACCGGAAGTGATGCGGTTACCGGTCCCACAGTACTGACGACAATTGCTCCCTCGGGCACCGCGCCTGGCACGGTAATCATCGCTACGCCGGAAGGCGCTTTCGTGACTACCACGGTGCTTTACACCGGTTCTGAGACGATCACCGGCCCTACTCCAATCTCCACAATTGCTCCTTCCGGCACCGAGCCGGGTACACTGGTGATTGCAACCCCTGCGGCTGCCTTCATGACCACTACTATCCTGTACACGGGAAGCGATGCTATCACCGAGCCCACGCTCCTGACGACCATTGCTCCTTCGGGCACTGTCCCTGGAACTGTGGTCTTTGCTACTCGGGCAGGCATATTCGTCACGACGACTATTGCATACTCGGGCTCCGACTTCATCACTGGTCCGACACCAGTCTCCACGATCTTCCCTACTGGAACCGAGGACGGCACCGTCATTATTGCAACTCCTGATTCCCAGTATATCACGACAACCGTGCTCTACACGGGCACTGATGCCATCTCTGAGCCGACTATCCTCACAACCATTCCTCCAAGCGGAACGGCCCCGGGTACCATCGTCATTGCTACCGCCGCCGGAAGCTTTGTGACGACGACCATCCTCTACAGTGGATCCGATCCCATCACCGGTCCAACTGCCATCGAGACTATCGCCCCGAGCGGTACGGTGCCAGGTACCGTAGTTATCGCAACCCCTGCTGAGAGCTTCATTACTACCACAGTCCTGTACACTGGTCCTAACGAAATCACTGGACCTACCCCTATCTCAACAATCCCACCGAGCGGCACTGCGCCGGGGACTCTCATCGTGGCGACGCCCGCTGCGTTTTACGTCACCTCTACGGTGCCCTACAGCGCGACAGGCGACGAGGAGATCACCGGTCCTACTGCAATTTCGACGATTGCTCCGTCGGGCACTGCTCCAGGCACAATTATCATCGCAGCCCCTCTCGCGGCGTACATCACCTCAACGGTGGCTTTTACCCCAACAGGCACGGAGCAAATCACGGGTCCCACGCCCATCTCGACCATCCCGCCAGTGGGCACTACCCCCGGCACAATCATCATCGCAACACCTCTCGGCTCGTTCGTCACTACAACCGTGCTCTTCACACCGACGGGAGGCGAGCAGATCACGGGCCCGACGCCGATTACCACCATCGCTCCCAGTGGCACAGAGCCCGGCACTGTGGTGATCGTAACGCCCGCGGCCTTCTATGTTACGACCACGGTCCTGTATACCCCGACTGGGGACGAGGAGATCACGGGACCCACGGCAGTGTCGACCATCGAGCCGAGCGGCACTCAGCCAGGCACTATTGTTGTGGCAACGCCCGCGGCAGGATTCGACACGACAACGATCCTGTACAGCCCAACGGCGGGCGAGGAGATCACTGGCCCGACGCCCGTCTCAACGATCCCACCTAGCGGTACTGTCCGGGGAACTGTCGTCATTGCTACGCCGGCAGTTCAGGCTGCCTTTGTTACCACCACAGTTCTATATACCCCTACGGGTACCGAGGAAATCACTGGGCCAACTGCGATCTCAACTATCCAGCCAAGCGGCACAGTTGCTGGTACTGTTATTATCGCGACGCCCGAGTTGCAGGTTGGCTATGTTACGACCACTATCCCGTACACGCCGACTGGGAACGAGCAAGTCACTGGACCGACGGCAATTTCGACAATTTCTCCAAGCGGCACCGTTTCTGGTACAATCATCATTGCCACCCCTGGCCCTGAATTCCAGGTCGGCTACGTGACAACGACAGTCCAATACACGCCAACAGGAAACGAGCAGGTGACGGGGCCGACCCCAATCTCGACGATACCCCCGAGTGGAAGTGTCTCGGGCACGATCATCGTTGCCACGCCAGGACCAGAAGTCTCCTACGTGACAACAACAATTCCCTTTACTCCTACAGGCGACGAACAGATTACGGGCCCAACTCCAGTGTCGACGATCCTCCCCAGCGGAACGGTACCAGGCACCGTCGTTGTTGCCACGCCTCTTGCCGCGGGGTACGTGACCACGACAGTCCCTTACAGTGGCACAGACGAGATCTCGGGCCCCACGGCAATTTCCACCATCCCTCCCAGCGGTACTATTTCGGGCACGATCATTATCGCCACGCCCGTCTCCTCGACCGAGGTCCTCGCCGAGTCGTACATCACAACCACCGTACTGTACACTGGCACCGGATCCGAGGTCGTGACTGGGCCAACAATCATCTCCACCGTTCCCCCGAGCGGAACGGAACCCGGGTTGATCATCGTGGCCACCCCCGCGGCGTTCTTCGTCACGCAGACAATCACCTACTCCGACTCCGATTCCGAGACCTTCACGGGCCCGACGCCGGTATCCACCATCGCTCCAAGCGGCACAGCGCCGGGAACCGTCATCATTGCCGTCCCTCAATCTCTTGTTTCTGCCACGTCGTACGTCACGGCGACTGTCCTTTACTCGGGCACGGAGTCGATCACGGGTCCGACTCCGCTGACGACCATACCGCCAAACGGGCCGAATCCGGGCACGGTGATTATTGCGACGCCTATTTCCGAGATCGAGTCTTCCTTTTCTTCCGAGAGCTCAACGTCGGAGGTGCCCTCGGGAACTTCAACGGACGTTTCCTCAACAGATGCTTCCTCGACAGACATTTCATCGACAGAAGCTTCTTCCACTGAGGCATCTTCGACTGAAGCTTCATCATCAGTCCCGTCATCAACTGAAATTTCATCTACAGATGTTTCTTCAACGGATGCGTCCTCGACAGAGGCCTCTTCGACGAAAGCCTCAATTGAGGAAGCCATTTATGTCTCCACGACTATCTTGTTTTCTGCAACCGGTTCTGAACAGATCACCGGCCCAACTCCTATTACGACTATTCCGCCAAGCGGCACGCAGCCAGGTACTATAGTAATTGCAACCCCTGCAGCTCCAGTCTCGTTCGTCACCACAACTGTGTTGTTCACCGGAACAGAGGCTATTACCGAGCCGACAATTATATCTACAGTTTTCCCTACGGGAACAGAAGCAGGCACAATAATCGTCGCCACCGCCGCCTCAGCAACTTCCTCGTCTGAGACCACAACCGAGGCTCCGGAAGAGTCGTTTGTAAGTAGCACTATCGTCTACGATGGCACTGAAAGCATCACGGGCCCTGTCCCCATCTCGACAATAGCGCCAAGCGGAAATGCACGAGGCACCGTTCTCTTCGCCCGTCCAGGCATATTCTTCAGGTCTACTGTACCTTACACCGGAACTGGAACCATCACGGGTCCGACTGTGCTTTCGACCATCCAGCCAACTGGCACTGAGGCAGCTACGGTTATAGTCGCGGCGCCTGCGCCGCCCCCCGACTCGGAATCTTCATCGGATGTCACCTCGACTTCAGACCCATCATTCGTGTCAGCCACGGTCTTGTTTACGGGCACGGAGATTCTCACGGGACCCACGGCCATCTCGACAATCCAACCAAGTGGAACGGCCCCTGGAACCGTCGTCTTTGCAACTGCAACCGAGCCTGCCTCGTTTGTGACGACCACCGTTTTGTTCACTGGCACCGAGGTTTTGACGGAGCCGACTGCGTTGACCACGATCTTGCCCAGTGGTACCGAGCCTGGTACAGTCGTCATCGCGACGCAGCCTTCTTTCAGCCCGGAGGCTTCTTTCGTTACTACCACCGTACTCTTTACTGGATCAGACACTTTGACGGGCCCCACGGCCCTGACAACGATCGAACCCAGCGGCACGGCACCGGGTACTGTGATCATCGCGACACAGCCATCTGCAAGCCCCGAGGTCTCCTACGTCACAACTACGGTTCTTTACACGGGAGCAGACACTCTCACCGGGCCTACCGCATTGACAACCGTCGAGCCAAGCGGAACCGCACCTGGTACCGTGGTGATTGCCACGCAAGCATCTGTGACTCCTGATGTTTCCTATGTCACTACCACTATCGCCTATACCGGAACGGATACCCTGACAGGGCCCACAGCTCTGACAACTGTGCAGCCGAGCGGAACTGAACCAGGCACCGTCGTATTTGCAACTCAGGTTTCCGCGAGCCCCGGGGCCTCCTTCGTGACGACTACGGTCCTTTTTACAGGTACCGAAACTCTGACCGAGGCCACTACCCTTACGACCATCGCACCCAGCGGCACCGCTCCGGGCACAGTCGTAATAGCAACTCAGCCCTCTGCAACCGTGGCTCCTTCTTACGTGACCACTACTGTGCTCTTCACCGGATCTGAGTCCATTTCTGGGGAGACGACGCTTACCACCATTCCACCGAGCGGCACCGAGGCTGGCACTGTTATTATCGCAACGCCTCTGTTTGCCGAGTTCGTGACAACCACAGTTCCTTACACGGGCACAGAAACATTGACAGGACCTACAGCTATTTCAACCATTCCCCCGAGCGGAACCCAGCCCGGAACGGTCATTTTTGCAACGGCCATCTTCGCAGAGTTTATGACTACTACAGTTGGCTACACAGGAACCGACATCATCACAGGACCTACCCCTGTCTCGACGATTCCCCCAAGCGGAACGCAGCCGGGCACTCTGGTCATAGCAACGCCCGCGTCTTTCTCGCCGTCTTTTGTAACAACGACCATCCCCTACACCGGCAGCGACACTTTGACAGGCCCGTCAGCAGCCACAACAATTCCGCCATCAGGTACGGAACCTGGCACAGTGGTTATCGTTACGCCCGTCTCCCAAAGTGAGGACCCGTCTTTTGTCACCACTACAGTACTATATACGGGCAGCGATACCATCACAGGACCAACCCTTCTTACAACAATTGCGCCCAGCGGAACTGCACCCGGGACTGTTGTGGTTGCCACGCCAGCGTCGATTGCAGAGGCCTCTTTCGTCACCACGACCATCCTTTACACTGGAGGAGACACAATCACGGGACCGACTCTGGTCTCTACCGTGGCGCCAAGTGGTACGGCCCCCGGAACAATTATCTACGCTACCCCTGCTTCCTTCTCGGATCCTGGTACTGTCACCACGACAGTCTTGTACACTGGCTTTGATTCTGTTACTGGGCCTACTCCGATCTCGACTATCCCGGCTAGCGGAACCGTCTCAGGGACTCTCATCATCGCTACGCCTGCATCTGTTGAGTTCGTCTCTTTCGTGACAACCACCGTTTCCTACAGCGGGACCGAGTCGATCACGGGTCCCGTGCCCATTACCACTGTGCCTCCCAGCGGCACCGTCCCTGGCACGGTCGTCTTTGCCGTCCCAGTTTCAGCGACCGAGCAGAGCGCAACATCATTCGTTACGACGACTGTGTTGTACACCGGAGAGGATCCCATTACTGGCCCGACGCCTATTTTCACCATTGCTCCTAGTGGAACAGCTCCGGGGACGCTGGTCATCGCAACTCCTGCAGAATTTACCACGCCGTATGTCACCACGACAGTGTTGTACTCAGGGACCGACTCGATCACTGGGCCTACTCCTATCACAACTGTCTCGGCATCTGGGACTATTCCCGGTACGGTGGTCATCGCAACCCCCGGCCCGGGGGTGCCCACGTCCTACGTCACTACAACCGAGCTCTACAGCGGCACCGAGCCGATTACGGGACCCACTCCAATATCCACTATCCCACCCTCCGGTACCGCACCGGGGACGGTTGTGGTCGCAACACCGGAGCCGCTGGTCGCGTCGTACGTTACTACCACGGTCCTCTACTCCGGAAGCGACACTTTTACTGGGCCTACTGTTATTTCCACCATTTCTCCCTCGGGAACTGTCGCCGGTACGATCGTGGTCGCAACGCCAGCTTCACAACTCGCTGCTTCCTACGTTACTACTACAGTTCCTTACTCCGGAAGCAGCATCATCACAGGCGAGACGACTTTGACGACTGTCAGCGCCGTGGGCACAACACCTGGTACCGTCATCATCGCGACTCCTGTTTCGGCTTCTGAAGTCTCGGCGTCCTATGTCACAACCACGGTCGCTTATTCAGGCAGCGACACGATTTCTGGAGAGACAACTCTGACCACCATCAGCGCCGAGGGCACGACGCCTGGTACTGTCATTATTGCGACACCCATTTCGGCTTCCGCAATTGCGACGTCCTATGTCACGACGACGGTTGCTTATTCAGGCACCGATGCCATCACCGGTCCGACTACGATCGCCACGGTGTTGGCCCAGGGAACCGTACCTGGCACATTTGTTGTTGCAACGCCGGTCTCGTTCACGCCGTCGTATGTCACTATCACGATTCTTTATACCGAAAGCACACCGATTACGGGCGCAACTACCTTGACGACAATCCCTCCACAGGGAACTCAGCCAGGCACCGTGGTTGTGGCTACGCCCGCGTCGGTCACGTCCACCTCGGAGGTCGAACCTTCATATGTCACCACGACAGTCCTCTACGAAGGCACAGGGTCAATCACTGGGCCCGTTCCCATTTCGACAGTTTCTCCTAGTGGTACACAGCCTGGGACCGTAGTGATAGCTACGCCGCGTTCCATTCTTCCTGGATACGTCACCACGACGGTGTTGTTCACGGGCACCGAAGAGATTACGGGGCCGACGGCAATTACTACAATTTCTCCCAGTGGCACAGCTTCCGGGACTGTTGTCTTCGCCACGAGAGCTTCGTACGTCTCGACGACCGTTTTGTACACAGGAACCGAGGCTATTACGGGGCCGACCGCCTTCTCAACAGTCGCTCCGAGCGGCACGATTCCAGGAACCATCTTCATCGGCACTCCGGCATCAGCGACCTCGTACGTCATCACGACAATACCCTTCACGGGCACAGCACAGATTACGGAGCCCACCACGCTCACGACGATTCCCCCCAGCGGCACCAACCCGGGAACCATTGTTGTCGCCACGGCTACTCCACTGCCAGCTTCATACGTGACCACGACCATCCTGTTTACTGGCACGGAGCGAATCACCGGACCAACAACTCTCACGACAATCAGCGCGAGCGGCACAGTTCCTGGGACTGTCATCGTCGGCACAACTCCTTCGGCGATCTCCTCCTACGTCACTACAACAATTTCCTTCACTGGGACTCAGCAACTCAGCGAGCCGACTACACTCACTACCATCCCTCCCAGCGGCACCTTTCCGGGTACAGTGGTGGTTGCGACGAAGCCCACGTTCAGCCCTTCATACGTGACAACCACCATCCTCTTCACGGGCACGGAACCGATATCCGAGCCGACCACGCTCACCACAATTACCCCATCGGGAACTGTCGCCGGCACCGTTATTGTCGCGACCAGGCCGTCCTACGTCACAACTACGGTGCTCTTCACTGGAATGCAAGCCCTGACCGGACCCACGACCATCTCCACGGTCGCTCCGAGCGGAACTGCGCCCGGCACGTACGTGGTGGCAACTGCTGCTGCAAGATACGTAACATCACAGGTCGTCTACTCGGGCAGCCAGTCTATAACTGGACCGACGGCGATTTCCACGATTCCCCCCAGCGGTACGGCCGACGGCACGATTGTCATTGCCTACCCGGCTTCCTACGTCACGACAGAGGTCATCTACTCTGGAACGAACACCGCGGTTACCGCTGCTACTACGATTTCCACAGTGGCGCCTAGTGGCACGCAGCCCGGCACGTTTGTCGTCGCTCGCCCAGCTATTTTCGTCACGTCTGATGTTCTCTATTCCGGATCTGATGCTGCAGTTACCGGCCCTACGACGATATCTACAGTGGCACCTAGCGGCACCCAGCCGGGAACGTATATTGTGGCTCGACCTGCTCTGTATGTTACGTCCGACGTCCTCTACTCAGGCTCAAACACCGCAGTCACTGGCCCGACTACCATATCTACGTTGGCTCCAAGCGGCACCCAGCCGGGCACTTACATCGTGGCTCGCCCCGCCGTCTTCGTTACGTCGGAGGTCCTCTATTCCGGATCGAACACTGGAGTCACTGGCCCGACAACTATTTCCACGGTCGCTCCAAGCGGTACTCAAGCAGGTACTTATATCGTGGCTCGGCCGGCTGTATTCGTTACCTCTGAGGTCCTCTATTCCGGGTCAAATACCGTCTCTGGTCCAACAACTATTTCTACAGTGGCGCCAAGCGGAACTCAGCCAGGCACTTACATCGTGGCCCGACCAGCTGTCTTTGTTACCTCGCGGGTGCTCTACTCCGGCACAAACACAGGAGTCACGGGTCCGACGGCAATTTCAACCATCCCCCCAAGCGGAACGGCACCGGGCACAATCATCGAGGCATTTCCCGGCTCTTACGTCACTTCCCAGGTGCTCTACACCGGAACAGACACCGGCGTCACGGGGCCCACCCGCATTTCAACCATTGCACCGAGCGGAACTGTTCCGGGCACTTACATCGACGCGACTCCCGGTTCGTATGTCACCTCCCAGGTCGTCTACAGCGGCACAAACACCGGCGTCACCGGCCCGACGAGGATCTCGACCATCTTCCCCAGCGGAACGGCTCCGGGGACAATCATCATCGCGAACCCTGCGGTTTACGTCACATCGACCGTTCTTTACAGCGGTTCCGGCACACCCACAGGACCGACGACAATCTCGACAGTTCCGCCAAGTGGGACTGCGGCAGGGACATACATCGTTGCAAATTCAGCTGTGTATGTCACGTCAACTGTACTTTACAGCGGATCCAGCACAATCACAGGACCGACTCCAGTTTCAACGATTCCGCCCAGCGGAACTGTCGCTGGAACAGTCATCGTCGCGAGCCCGCCGGTTTACGTCACTTCAACCGTCCTCTACAGCGGCTCCAGCACCATCACAGGGCCAACGCCTATTTCGACCATCCCACCAAGCGGAACTGTGGCCGGCACGATCATCGTCGCGAGCCCACCGGTGTATGTTACGACTTCAGTCATCTACAGCGGCCCGAGTCCGGTCACGGGTCCGACGACCATCTCGACGGTGGCTCCAAGTGGAACGAACCCTGGTACATACATCGTGGCCAATCCAGCTTCGATTTATGTTACTTCTCAGGTTGTTTACTCCGGGTCAGACACGATCACGTCGCCCACTACCGTTTCTACTATTCCGCCCGTCGGCACGAACCCCGGGACTTACATCGTCGCTGCTCGTTTCGTCACTTCTAGCGTCATCTACAGCGGCTCAGGCACGATCACGGGTCCTACAACTGTTTCGACTATATCGCCCAGTGGAACGAACCCAGGTGTGTATGTCGTGGCGACTCCAGCGTCTTTCGTGACTTCGACCGTGGCCTACACTGGTTCCGATGCCATTACCTCCCCGACGACGATATCTACCGTCGCTCCCGTTGGAACGCAGGCCGGAACTTACATCGTCGCCGCCCGGTATGTGACGTCGCAGGTTATCTACAGCGGCTCGGGCACAGTCACGGGTCCTACAACCATATCGACCGTCGCGCCCAGCGGAACGAACCCAGGAACATACATCGTGGCGTCACCGGCAGTCTTTGTCACTTCAACGGTGGTTTACACGGGCTCGGATACCATCTCCTCGCCGACGACGGTCGCTACCATCCCTCCCAGCGGCACTCAAGCTGGAACCTACGTCGTCGCCGCCCGCTATGTCACGTCCGAGGTCGTCTACAGCGGCTCGAGCTCCATCACTGGCCCTGTGGCAGTCTCCACGGTTCCTCCAAGCGGTACTGCCCCGGGAACCTTCATCATAGCCCGCCCCGCAGTCTTCGTAACAAGATCAGAACAGTACTCCGGCACGGCACCGATCACAGGTCCCACGACTATCACCACCGTTCAGCCCTCGGGCACCGCCCCAGGCACCGTCGTCGTCGCGACCCCGGCGCCGCAGACGTCTTACGTCACCTCGACCGTCTTCCTCACCTCCTCGGGCGCTAGCGGCACGACCACCATTACGTCCATCTCGCCGAGCGGCACGGCCCCGGGCACTTACATCGTCGGTGTGCCGGCCTCATTCGTCACCGTCGTCGGTCCGTACACAGGCACCGCCTCGCCGACGGGGTCAACGACCGTGTCCATCGTGCAGCCCAGCGGCACCGCCCCGGGGACGGTATATGTCGAGACGCCGACCACGACGAGGGGATCTTCCACCGCGAGCAGCTCGTCCAGCTTGCTTTCGAGCTCTTCGTCAAGCAGCAGCGCCTCGACGCTGGTCACGCTGACGAGATCTTCTTCGTCTTCTTCGAGTACATCACCCGCCTCTCCTTTGTTCAGCACTTCCTCTTCTTCAAGCTCCTCTTCTATCGTGTCGAGTTCATCTAGCTCCTCGAGCTCGTCGCCTATTGTATCTTCGTCGAGTTCTTCGAGCTCGTCTTCTATCACATCGAGTTCGTCTTCCAGCTCGTCGATCCCTTCAAGCTCCTCGTCTTCTAGGACTAGCACGTCGCCCACAACTTCGTCGTCGTCGTCGTCATCGTCATCGTCATCGCCTACTAGCTCGAGCGTCTCTTCAACTGTCCAATCAACCTCTTCTTCCTCTTCTTCGTCGGCGAGGCCCACAAGTTCTTCAAGCTCAAGCTCAAGTTCAAGCTTCTTAAGCTCCTCAAGCTCATCGACATTGACCCCGACCCCCACTACTTCAAGCTCAGCGACCCGCGTCGTGGCCTCCACAACCCAGGGCGTCGCCTTCTCCTGCCCGACGCTCGGCTACCTCATCCAATCCTTCCCCTCCCCGACGGGCATCTTCCTCTACTCCATCAACCTTGCCACGGGCCAGCGCAGCACCATCGCCAGCAACGTCGGCGGCGACCTCACCCGCAACATCAACGCCATGGGCTACAACGCGCGAGAGGACTACCTGTACGCAATGTCCCAGCCGTCCACCAACACTGGAGAGTACCGCCTCATCCGCATCCTCGGCAACGGCCAAACCACCATCGTCGCCCGCCTCCCCGCCGCCCAGAAGCTGCAGCCCGCCATCTTCAACTCGGGCGACGTCGACGAGAACGGTCAGTACTGGGCCTCCACCGGCGGTATCGACTGGTACCAGTACAACTTGAACCCCGGGACGGCCAACTACAGCCAGCTAGTCGGCTCGGGGATGGTCGACGGCGGCGCCGACAACTACGTCGTCGGCGACTGGGCCGTGGTCCCCGGGAGAGGCGGCGGAGACTTATGGACGGTCGGCGTCAAGAACTACGTCTGCACCCTCATGCGCTGGAGCCGCACGACCAAGGACTGGACCATCGACCGGTCGCTCGGTGCCCTCACGGGAGTCACGAGCGGCACTGCGCCCTTCTTCGGCGCAATGTACGCCACCAACACGGGCTTCCTGTACGCCACCGAGAACAACTCGGGCCAAGTGTGGAGGATCGCAGTCGGCACCACCGACCCGCCCGTCAGGCAGTCCGACGTCCCCGTATCAAACGCGAACGACGGTGCTAGATGTCTGGACTCGGGCAACGTCTCGTGATCAACGACTTGACGCGACTCTTCGGCTCGTCCGAAGACGCAGTTACTTGAGTCTTTTGGACTCTTTGCAATCCCTCATTTCATCATTTCCTTATTTCCTTATTGTCACAAAACGTATCTGATTTTGGAGTTTGGGAAAAGGTCGTTCATTTGACTTTGTTATAGCACAAGAGTTAGAAGTGCTCAATCTGTTCGCGCGGAACTTGTTTTATTCACTCTCTCGCTCTGGCAGGGGGTCTCCATCCTGTACCAGGGTTATTTGTAATTGATAATATAAATACATTTACTGTTAGTCGACCCTTTGATCAAGTTGTCGATATGACTCTGCATACCTATGATAGCTTGATGTAATTGCCCCCTTCTCGTGGTGACGATGCAAACGTTTCCGCAATCCAGACATAACGACGTTGCCGTGAAGCGGTTGTCCCCAAATATCTGCCCCGGCATATCTGGCTATCAACTTCTCGACGAAGATCATATGTACTGTCTATGTGCCATGCTATATACAAAACCAAAGCGCAAGGAGACTATTCACAGATCATCTTCTCAAAGAAACCTGCTTCCGAAATGCGATTTATGCCGCGATCTTGGAGAATAGCAAAAGCTTAACATAGCCGAATTTTCATATCCGTCGGTCTATATTGCATCGCCTTCCAAATGACCGAATGCACGTAGAATCTCTCTTTTTGTGTAAGATCTTGGTCTTTGTTTCGTACGGCCCAGGTCCTCTCGTCCTGCATGGAGACATCAAACGAAGAATACTGGGCCAGCAACGCAGCCGAGTCATTCTTTTCCTGGGAGTCAATTTGTACTGATGGGGCCTCAGAGGTTATTAACCCGGCAGGCTCGGCATCGTTCAACAAAGACTCCAGCCTTTCTAGGTTCGGTGGCTGGGTCTGCTGGATCAACTGCCGCAACGAAATGCAGTGAGTCGGCTCCGCCCGCTCGGCTTCATCTTGGGTCCTACCGACTCTGATGAGCGCTACGCAGTCGGGGTCAACTGACCTGGTTGTCAGGAACTGTCCGAGGGCTTCCGAATAGTCACTGCCATCGGCCGCGATAGCGTGACAGATGTACACCACGCAGAGAGTAACCCACGCCGTCGCGGTGGATTGGTGTTTCGACTCGCCCCCACCGAGCCGGACCTCCTCATTGGGCGACGCCCCGAGCTCGAAAAGATCCCAGAGGGTCGCGTTGGTGCGCGGGTTGAAGCTCGCCGACACGATCATCTTCAGAGCGCAGCAATTCCGGCGCCTTGGACACATCGTCCCGAACGTAGTCCGAAGTGTTCGACCTCCGCGCGACCCAGTGGAGAAAAGACATCTTCAGCTGCGGGTGGCCGGCCGGCATCGTCATCCAGTGGGGGAACGTGGAACGTGCCGAAAACGTGCCGGAGCCTCCCGGCTGGTATCTGTCCACCACCCGCCTGAGCTTGCCCAGGTTGGCTTGCCTGTCTTTCTCGCTGGTCCTGACGACGAGGTACTTCTCTATGGTCTGGAGAGGAATCAGATCCGAGCTGTCGAGGAACCACAGTTGGGCGAGGATCAGCCGACTCGGCGTCTCAAGCGTGAAGAAGCCAGGGTTCTCGCCGGCAAAGCTTTGGAGGAGTCTGCTCTCTCGCACGAAATCCAAGAAAGTGCGGTGGAAGACTGGACGGTTTTCCTGTGGACCCGAAAACTTTCGCCATCGTCCCCGGGCATTTCAGCACCAACAGTATAAATTTCCAAAAGACCCTTAGTATATTCGTCAAGCCATTCTTCGACCATGTTCTCCCGGCCGGACACTTCCTTGTATGTGTATGGTGCAAGGTCCGCAACCGCTGGGAATCCCGGGTCGTGAAGGTCGTCGATCCACGATAGCGCGACCGGTGGGAGCTTGATAGACAATGTCTCCATTTCGGCCACGAGCAGGAGCATCTTGAACGCCATCGGCCGGTCTATGACGCCGATCGAGGACAGGAGGCGGTCATAAAGATCGTTCAGGTCCTTCGGGGTTTGGTCCAGGTGCTTCTCCAGGTACGCAAGCTTGGTACTCCGGCGGGTTGCCAGGATCAGGGACCTCATGACGAGGCGCGCCTACAAGAACACCCCGTCCGCGTCGGCCACTACCCTGTCGACCAGCTTCTTGTAGCAGTCTTTGACCTTTTCGAAGTTTTTGTCTTTTTTGAACATCTTACGCGAGAACTGTTCAATATCATCCCGGGTGAGCTCGTGAAGCCTGATGCGCTGATAATTCGGGAAGGCATCGTGGAGGGCTCGGTACGGCCGCGAGCTAACCAGGATCTTGACGTTCTCGCTGGTCGACGCCCAGAGGTTGAGCTGCTCGGCAAGTCTCTCCTGGTGGAGGCGGTCGGCGTCCGTGTCTCCAAACTCGTCGAGGCCGTCTACGAAGAAGCATATGCAATGATCCAGCTTCGCAGACTCTGCAATCAGCCTGTCCATGGCAAGGGTCCAGTGCTGCGGGCGGAAGTGTTCGTATTCCATGTCGACAACCTTGTTGGCCCTCGAAAGGCCGGCGAACGCGTCAGGGAACACCGGGCGGATCAACTCTGGAAACTGCTTCAGGGTCTCGAACAGGATTGACCTCTGGAGACCCTCGAACGACCGTTGGAGCCGGTCTCCTGCCTTAAAGGCGAAGAAGCGTGCAAATATTAGCTTTCTCTCGCCGGCCCATCGTCTTAGTTCGACGCGGGACTGGGCGTCGGTGAACAGCAACTTCATGAGCGTTGATTTTTCCGATCCTGCCTTTCCAGAAATGTGGAAAATGCCACTCATTGAGATCGTCAAGATTGACTGGGCCGCGGGTGAACCAAGAGGACAGACAGCGTGGCGGGACGAACCC
>WIGN01000325.1:0-47876 GCA_014235955.1 Colletotrichum sojae | reverse complement strand
GCCGCAGAAGAAGCAGTCAAGCTCAAGGACGCCGAGTCCTGGGCGAGGCTCCTCGAGGCGGCGGGCCGGAACACGACGGAGGGTAGGGAAATTGAGAAGCTCGGGAGCACCGTGTTCAAAAAGTGATGCAGAATGATTTGATTGGTTTTGTTACAAGCATAACACATACCACGGGGGCGAATTAGCACAAAACATACACAGGTGAAGTTGAAGGGGGGGGGGGGGGGGGAGCGAATCATCAGATGAAGTACCTAGCAAACGGCTTTACGCGGAAAAGGCCTTGGTGACGAAGGGGGTCGTCGGGCGGAGAATACTTTTAGGGCGGGCGGCGATGCCCGCTCACGCTTTCGGAGATGAGGACCGCTGCTTAATCTCGATCTACATACGCTACGTAATTTTTGACAGAAATCAACATGCCTGTCTCGAGAAGAGAGAGAAAAGCAAAAAAAAAAAAAAAAAAGTCGGAAAGGAGGTGTGCGCGTGTATGTTGCATTGCGGGTGGCAGATCCGGGGTAAAGCTGGACAAGATGGATGGACGTTATGTGCCGCGGACCAGGTTCTTCCCGGCGCGCTGGGCGTCTCCGACGTGGTGGTTCACAATCGCGCAGCGAACGAACTCTCCCGCCTCGAATGGATTCTGCTAGAAATGCCCCGGGCAGGTTTCGATGCTGCAGAAGTTCAGATAACTTTTGAAGAACGTGTGGTGCGTTGTCCATTGCTATGCGTCACTGCAGTAGGCAGCACCACCACTTGAGAGAAGTGGAAAGAATCGCGGACCTTGTCATCCGTATCATGGCTTGGTGTCACACTAGACACGTTGTTCCAAGTTAAATACCGGGTACGCGTTTGGATCCCGCTTTGGCAACCGCTTGCGGCTCCGTCTGCAAGCGTCAAGGGCAACTCGCGTCGAGATACAAAGACGACACGTGCGCGGGTGGTACGGGGAAGCACGTTGCAGCGCCTGCAGGTCAATATCGCACTCGCGAGCGACGGGGTGGATCGTTTGATACCATCCCTCCTGCGATGCAGCAGGTGAACAGATACAGCACCTCCAGGACGAAGATCTCCTATTTGGCACCTGCAGTGTGCAGGATATCAGACCACTCTAAGAAGGCATTGTGCGGGCGGCCGGGTTGAACCCAGGGCGGCTCTGGCGGGAGGACGTCATGAATCAGGCAAGTCCTGGGAACAGCCCCCGACGGCTGACGGCCGCATGGCCTCTGGACATGTTTGCACCGGGTCGCACGAGGGCAAAATCAGTCAGGGCGAGTTCGTCTTTTCGAGGCTATACGTTCCCCGAATGTGGTTGCGGACATTGCAGAAGGTTTAGTTTTGTGACGCCCTAACGCCGACTTCAAGGAAAGTAAGACGGCCACGACCAAAACGGGCTCGACCGGGACCAAGAGACGGCCGGCGGCGGCGGCGTTGTGAGTGTTCATGTCCCAGGAGTCCCGGATGCAAAAGCGAAAAGAGTCCGCGGCCGGAGCAAAGATAATAGGGTTGCAACTTGCCAGAGGCGTTGCCAGAGACGAAATGGCAACTCAAACCGGGGTGCTGGGACAGCAAAAAAGAGCTGCAACTGAATCTTGGCATCAGGACGAGGATGCATTGGGTAAGGTGAGATGGAGGCGTTTGGGCATGCCGCAGAACGACAGGCTGAGGACGAACGGGAGCGTGGCGCGCAGACAGATTGTTGTAGGGTCGGTCCATGGCGGGCTCGGCCCCGGAGAACAATCGGAGGGCGCATAAAGTGTGTGTTGTGGACGGGTCTTGGCGGCTCTTTTGCTCGTGGCGACTGGACGGAGATAGAGCGGAGTGGCGAGCAGCAAGACGAGGTGGACACTCGGTTCAGCGTGATGAAGAAGAGGATGGCTGAAGTGAGGAGTCAGTCAGGGACAGGGACACAGGGTCCGCGTCCCTGGGGGCAAGCCGTGTTTCTGACGAGCTCCACGCTTTCTAGATTTTTTCTTTATTGTGGCTCTCTTCTGCCAAGCCGGCTCTGTGGATGTCAATGTCAAGGGCGTTCCAGAGTTTGCTGTTCTTTTGTGCGGACAACAATCGCCGTCTTGACCGGGACGGTGCCTCGGAAGACCGGAGGACGGGCCGGGCGAGTCATGGCGGAGGGAAGGGAACAGACGGCTGAATTCCTGGCCGCTCCCAGCCTTTCGCTGGACTTCTAGCCGTTCGAGGCGTCGTCCTGAGCGATAGACGAAGGAGAGGCAAGGCCAGAGATTGTCGGCTCGTCGGGTCGGAGAACAGGGCGCGGCGAACGAGCAGCGGTGTGGCATCGGACTTCTAGGCGGGCCTGGACAAGAGATGGCCATCAGGCATTCGAGGGAGCCAGGTCGGCAGGAGGGCACTAGGAAAGGGTTCTGCGTTAGCGCGAACACCCCCTGAAGAGTTGGTTCCCATCTTCCCTTCGCGTGCTCAAGTGCCCGAGGGGAGGGCAGGATCACGAGGGCCGTCTAGGCTAGGACGATAGATTCACTCACCCTGACAGTGTCAGTGCCACTCTGCCCAGGTGGTCCTCGGACATGCAGGCGGGTGCAGGTGGTGGGAAGATGCGCAGGTGCAGATCCAGCGAATCGGCCGGTGATGCTGGTCGGCTGCATGTCAAATCATTCCCGTCTGTGACAGCGGTGCGGTGGGCAAGCGGGGGCTGCGAGGCGCGAATGTGAGTGGACGAATCTTCTGGTGGTAGGCCTGCTCTTCAAGACATTTTGGCGCAGTGTCTTGTGTAATCACAAGCGTAGGGCGGCGAAGATTGAAGAAAGAGTGAGCTGACGATTTGAACATTCGGGGGGTCGAACGGACGAGTGGAGATGATTTGGGGGCCGCCCTGTCGATGGAGTTGGTTACGGGAGAGCCGGAAATAACGGCCACCGCAATGTGGGCTGAGAATAATAGGTGATCTCAAAGTGCGATGCATCATCTTTTCTGCTGGGCTCTGCCGATTCCTGCATCTGAGAAGATCTAAAACAGGGCAGGACAGGTCCGTTGTACGATGGAGCCAATGTGCGCCATTTGAAGGTGGTGAGGCAAAAAAACCAGCGACGGCGTCGGAAACTGCCGCTTTCCACAGATCGTGAGATTGTCCCAGGAAGGCGCGACGCACATCAGCAAGCTCCCAGCTCTTTCCTCTTCTCACTATTCTCGCGGGGCAACTGCCTGAGGTTGAGGCCTGAGGTTGAGGTTCCATGTACCTCAGATGCCTACCTACCAAAAGTATGGAGGTGTCGTGGTACAGATTCCTTCCTTTCTGAGGAAGGTGCGCATAGACCACATCATGATCTTGATCGCACCTGCACCGGATGTTTCTCGTCTCGTGTCGCAGCCCCGTGCTTTCCCGCCAAATCGCGCCCAAAGAAGGGAGAATCGAAACCTTCTTCTGAGGTGCTTCTTCTGAGGTGTTTGAGAGATGGGAAGGTGCACTACCTACCTACTACCTGCATAACCTCATGTTGAGATCTGGCCCAGGCAAGAGGTACACTGAAGTGCAAGTATTCGTCATGCCTACTGCCACCGATGGGCCGGTGCATCTCCGATGCTTTGCTCCGTAGGTAGGTACCCATTTCCATCCACACGTTCAACTCGGATGCATGCGGCCGTTGCTTACTCTTTCTTCCTCTCCAGCACACAGGCGCCGCTGATACTGAGACCTCGCGACGCAAATGGCCCGTTGCTTCTTAACTTATTTATTTGAGTACCGACATTCTGCACAGACTGACGTGATGGCAGCACAACTTCCCATCGATAACCTACCGCAAATGGCAGCCAGCCCCAGCCCCTCGGTTCCAGGGGTCCCTCGTGCCTGGTGTTGGTGTTTCGTCAGTGATCGCCGCCTCGAGAGACAAGAAGGTCATCGGCCGAGCATCATCGCCCTCGTCCCCCACGTTCGCGATCACGGCCACGACTGCCCTCGCTCGCGGCATTGCAGTCGCAGGAAGCATCGAGGTCACCTCTTCCAGCAAACCACCCACCACTTCGCCGACAGCGTCCAATCCCAGCGACAGTACACCCCTGTCCGTCGAACTCCAATTGACCTTAGCCCCCGGCTGCTCGTTTACCGGGCTAAACCCAAGGCAAAAAGAGAACGGCAAAAAAAAAAAAAAAAAATAAGTGAGGTCGGCTGGCGTTCCCTGCAGCAGACCCCTACGACCGGCATACCCTGGGCCCCCCGAGGTTGGCTTGCCTGGTTCGCACGTCGTCATTCTCCATAGGCGGCCCCTCACGCTACCACCGGGGCAGCAAGCAGGAGAGTGGCACGCGCCCAAGAGAAAACCTGACCGACTGGGCTGGACCCAGCCTGCTCGGTGGTCACTCGTGTTTTTGAGAGCTACCGGCGGCAAGTACTACTTACAAGTACTGCCTCCCGTAATATGTGGGCGTCAGGAACAGCAAGAGATGGACGTCCGAGAGCCCATCGGGATGGATGATGGATGACGGATAGATGGATTCTGTCACTTTTTTTGCCTTCCGCAAGCTGTGTCGTTGCCCGGGAAGGCGTGCCTGTGCCTGTTCCCGTACTGTGGTACCTGTCTGTGCCTTTGTCTGTCTGTCACCAAGTGAGAACCCGCGACTCGCATTCCATCCTTCTCTAATTTGTGCTCTTGCTGCTTACCTTCTCTTTCCTATCCGAACAGAGTAAGCAAGGCGAGGTTCACGTACCTTTCCTCAGTTTGACTTGCCTCTAGGTACTTTACCTACTGGCGTATATAAGTAGATACAAGTGGGTGAGCAGCAAATGCCGCTCGTGTAAAAGCCGTTCTTCTATCCGCGCGCAGTCCGTCTTGTACTGTCCAGGGGCCCCTTCCCTCCTACAATTACGCACTTGACCCGTCTGGGAATGACACTGGCGACTGCAACGAAGCAGACCGAGGAGGAGAAAGACTGGACGCCCGTCGTCTTGGCCACCGACCGAAATACTGGCCCTTTCCCCAATCCAGCCGAGACCACAGACATTCAGCACCCTTCACTTTCCATCTTTTCCATTCCCAGGACGCTTCTAGAGTGCGCCAAACCAACTCTATCTGTCTACCTGCACTACCTATCTATCTAATTACCTGTCTGCTTGTCTCTTCTGTCCCTGCCCATCTAGTGCATCTCCCTCTTCCATCTGTACCCTACCCAGACGTCGTTACCAGTGCACATTTGCACTTGTACTTGCAGTAATTCGTAGCTGCTGTTCACTGTTGCTGCTGCACAAGCACAAGCCTACCTTCCTACCGCTGCGAGAACACTCCTCAGGAAAGAGGCAAAAGAGGCACGGATTGCGCCGGCAAGGTCCAGACTAGAAAACCACCTTCTTCCCCAGCCATCGCCCCCCCAAATCCTGGCCGCTCTTTCTGCCTCTGGTCCTTTTCCTAGGTCCTCTCACCTATCTAATAAGGTACTGATTGTCCTGTCCGGCACTACCACTATCACTACCACCACCATCACCACCACCACCTTAGGGCGTTCTTCCTCCTCCTCCTCCCGTCTCTCAAAAGCTCCCTCCCCCTCTCTTTCTCGCTCTCTCCGCCCAGAAGTCTCTCGGACCTCCCTCCCTCCCTCTCATCTCTCGACGGTTGCTCTTTCGTCCCTTCATCCAACCTCTCCCGTCTCGCCCACGGCCGTGTTACCCTGCGCCAAAATCTAGCTAACGCCTGGCGTTTTCGAATTAAGGTGCCCGCCTCATCTTGGCCATTTTACCTTGCTTCAGTGGTGTTCTGGAGCCCTATCCGCGGCATTCCAAACAAACCGTCGCAGTTTCTCCTTCAGGCTTCGCCCACTCAACCCCCTCGCCGCAGCCTCCCTCCCGCTCCCGTCCCCCGGCAGCTAGCAGCAACCTTCGGCTCCTTTCCCCCTTGGTTGTTTCTTTTTTCGATACCGACCTTGCCCTTGGGTACTCGTCCGCTGCCTACCAACTTCCGACAAAAAAGAAGGGCCCCTGCCTTAAAGTTTCCGCCCTTCGCAGAAGCCGCTCGACGAGTCCACGGTTAGATCTTGGAAGGAGGTGGTCGCTGTTTGGCAGCAGTTGCCGTCGCTATTACCGCCCTGGGTCCGCCACTCAACCACTGTAGCAAGTCCACTGGCTCTCAGCCCGACGTCCCTAGTCAGCAAGCCCGGTCGAAACCCCACGAGTCGAGTCGCGGCGCCAGTGCAGCACTACACCTGCTGGTTTGCTTTTCGCTTTAGGGTGCTTGCCTGCCAATTTCAGGTCCGGTCCTGCTGCCACCGCCAACCTACACCACCATAAAAACTAACACTCGCTGAGTGGATTACGATTACGGTTAATCACTCTCTATTACGAGACAGCCCGCACGCACGCCCACTTCTCCCCCTCCTGCGCCCCCCCCCCCCCCCCCCCCCCCCCCCCCCCCCCCCCCTCCCCCTTCACGAGGCGCAAATGTTTACACAACCAGTCTCATCGCCGCCAACCGTGGGCCCCGTGCCGACGTCTGTCACTAATCCTGCCTCGCCCTCAACGCGGTCCAGTCGCCTGCGCGGCCTGAGTCTCATCCGCAACTACACCCAAAATCACCTGCTCTCTAGGGAGCACAGCAGCAGCAGCCAGGGTTCGAGTTCTCCGACGTCAAACTCCCACGCCCACTCTCGCTCCCACCTTCACCACCACAACAGCAACATCTCCAACCCGCACTCTCAGACCCAAACTCAAACCCAAACTCAAACCCGCAACCAGACCTCTCGGGGCGGCTCCGCTCGTCCAACCCAGAGCTTGCAGCGATCTCTCAGCTACTCGCCGCCCACATCAACCCCTCGTCGCACCGGCACCGACACCGACACCAGCCTGCATCCTCTTTCCCTTGTCGCCTCGCTGCAGGATTCTCCATCGTCGGCCTCAGCCGCGAACAAGGCTTCCACCACGCCATCCTCCCCAGCCGTCGAGCGTCAAGCAGTGGATGTCCTCCCGTTGATATCGGACGAAGCCGCCAACGCGAGTAGCAGCAGCCGCAGCAGTACCAGCCAGCCGGCCCAACACGCCGGGCAGCCATCGCAGCCTCACGACGACGCCGACTCAGCAAACATGACAAGAGCACGTGCTTCTACGACGGGCGACGCCGTGCCTACCGCTCCCTCGCCGGCTCCCGAAAACCTGCCCTCGATTCGCTTTTCCGCCTACTACGATCCTCGCGCGACGCGTCCGAGCCTGACTTTCCCTCCCGTCTCGAGGACCTTGCCGACCGGCGGCGAGATCATTCGAGTCGGCCGCTATTCGGAGCGGGACAACCAGCCGAACGTGCCCAACAACTCTCCCTCGGCAGCCCCCGTCGGCTTCAAGAGCAAAGTCGTCAGTCGCCGTCACTGCGAATTCTGGTACGATGACGGCAAGTGGTACATCAAGGACGTGAAAAGTTCTTCGGGCACCTTTCTCAATCACATCCGCCTCAGCCCTCCTGGCACCGAGTCCAAGCCCTTCCCGATCAACGATGGCGACATCGTGCAATTGGGCATCGACTTCAAGGGCGGCGAGGAAATGATCTTCCGCTGCGTCAAGATGAGACTGGAACTGAACCGTGGCTGGCAGAACAAGCTCAATACTTTCAAGTACGCACCGCTCTCGAACATTGCAAGTTCTCGATTTGCTGACATGACGTAGCATGGCGTCGCACAAGCGCTTGCGCAATATGACCGCGGCCAACGACGCAAATTCCTCGTCGACACAGGATTGTTCCATATGTCTCAACTCGATTGCGGTATGTAGCCGGCATGCATGCAGTGTTCACCACATGGCATGCCAGCAGAGTGCTAATGGTTTTGTAGCCGTGCCAGTGCCTCTTCGTGGCGCCCTGCTCGCACACGTGGCATTTCAAGTGTATCCGCGCCCTCTTGAACTCTCCGCAGTACCCGATTTTCGTCTGCCCAAACTGCCGCATGGCAGCCGACCTGGAGGCAGATATTGAAGATCCCGAGGAAGACTGGGAACAGATGGACGAGGACGAGGAAGCAGAGCAGAAGAAAGAAGAGGCCAAGGATAAGGCAGTCGCTCCGAGCGAGCCCCTGCCTGCTCCTGTTCCAGTCGCCGCGGAGAGCTCACGACCTCAATTGCCCGAGATTGGCATGGACCCCGATGCTATGGACTTCACCGTTGCCCTCGAGCGGGCCCGCACCATGGCCGAGATGCCCCCGCCACAAACGGTAGCGCCCCATGCCACCACCGAACCCGTCCCGATCCCCGCCGTAGTAGGGTCGCAAGCGGCCAATCTCCGCAATGGGCGTGACACGCGCACGCCCTCTCCCATTGGGAATCACCTGGTCAATGGCAACGAAGGGCCGATAACCCCGCGTAACGACGCCGGGCCATGGGTCTTTGATGGCAGTGCGGGTCGTCGTGCTGCGGAGGCACCCAACGGGATGAGAAGCTTGGACGAGGCCGCGGAGATGGAGGTCGACCGGTAGGACCGGCATCGGCCCCGGCCCCGGCCCCTGGACTCGGAGCCCACCACCTCTCCGTCTCGGGACCGGTCGATTAGAAGCCGGAAGAGAGGTCCAAGTTTGATGTCATAGGATACCGAGTTGGCTTTATCGACGGAGTCTGGTGGAGAGATGGGTTGCATGAGCGACGCGCTGGGAGGCGTCTGGCGTTTGATTGCATGGTGCTGCACGCGGTGCTCGCCACTTTGAAACAGAGCAATGTTCATTCACGACTACTGGGTTATGGAACGGAAGAGACGGGAGGCCTAGCATTGTTGATTCCAGGTGCGACGGCAGATTTAACATGAGATTGGAGCGTTTGTCTCTTGAGGTCGACCATAGCATTACGTTAATACAGATCAAGAAGGCATCCATCCCTTGGTACGGGAACTGTCATTATTATTATTATACTACATCTCGTTTGAACCCGCATCTTGGTATGACTCCTGACGTGTATCCACCGTTAAATCGTCTCATCCTCCCGAGCCTCATTCCTGCCCAGGTTCAAGGGTCTTGATGACGTCTTCTTGCTGAATGCGTCTCCTCATCCCTGATTCGCCCACACGGCTGCACAGACCCCGAAATTTCCGACTGCGATAAGCTGATAAGCAGCGGCAAGAATTAGCGGCAGCAGCATCCCGTGAACGGCGAACTTTTCCCCCAAGCCTCGCCATACTGAAATCCACCGCCAGCACCACCGAGATCCATCTCAACCTCGACACTTTCTTGGCCGGTGATTCTCCCTCTCTCACACACACGGAAATCACGATGCTTCGATCATTAGCGACGCGCCTCCCAAGGCGCGCCGCGGCGCCCTCCCGCCTCGCCACGTCCCTCCGCCCCACAACAGTCCCGTCCTCCCGGCGCACGCTTGCAACAGTCATCGAACCGATCCCGAAGGAGCCGACGGAGCTCGACGCAATCACGACGCTCCCCAACGGCCTGCGAATCGCCTCCGAGGCGCTCCCCGGATCCTTCTCCGGCGTTGGAGTGTACGTCGACGCCGGCTCGCGGTACGAGGACGCCGGGCTCAGGGGGGTCAGCCACATCATGGACCGGCTGGCGTTCAAATCGACCACGGCCCGGAGCGCGGACGACATGATCGAGCAGGTCGAGGCCTTGGGAGGGAACATCCAGTGCGCGAGCTCGCGCGAGAGCATGATGTACCAGGCTGCGACGTTCAACGGCGCGGTGCCGACGACCATTGGCCTGCTTGCCGAGACGATCCGCGACCCGAGTCTGACCGAGGAGGAGGTGATGGAGCAGCTCGCCACGGCCGAGTACGAGATCAAGGAGATCTGGAGCAAGCCCGAGCTTATCCTCCCCGAGCTCGTGCATACCGCCGCGTTCAAGGACAACACGCTCGGCAACCCGCTGCTGTGCCCCGAGGACCGGCTGGGCAGCATCACGCGGGATACGATCCTGCGGTACAGGGACATGTTCTACCGGCCGGAGAGGATCGTGGTCGCGTTCGCGGGCGTGGAGCACGCCGAGGCGGTGGACCTTGCGACGAAGTACTTTGGAGATATGAAGGCGTCGGCGCCGACGCTCTCGAGGACGGGGTCGGAGACGTCCCTTGGCTCGGAGTCTGCGTCTGACGAATCATGCACCACCACATCCTCCTCCGCGCCGTCCCCCGTCCAACAGCCCTCCAAGCTCCTCTCCAAAGTCCCGTTCTTCAAGAACCTCTCCACCTCGGCGCCCCAAAACGCCGCCGTCCAGTCCACCGACAGCCGGACATACGACATGAACTCCCCCGCCCACTACACAGGCGGCTTCCTCTCCCTCCCGCCCCAGCCGCCCTCCCTGAACCCCAACATGCCGACTTTTACCCACATCCACCTCGCCTTCGAGGGGCTCCCCATCTCCTCGGACGACATCTACGCCCTCGCGACGCTGCAGACCCTCCTCGGCGGCGGCGGTTCTTTCTCTGCGGGAGGTCCCGGAAAGGGCATGTACTCGCGCCTCTACACCAACGTGCTCAACCAGCACGGCTGGGTCGAGTCGTGCGTCGCCTTCAACCACTCTTACACCGATTCCGGGCTGTTTGGTATTTCCGCGAGCTGCATCCCCGGCCGCACCGCCAGCATGCTGGACGTCATGTGCCGCGAGCTGCGCGCCCTCACCCTAGACCAGGGCTTCTCGGCGCTGAAGCCCGCCGAAGTCAACCGCGCCAAGAACCAGCTGCGGTCCAGTTTGCTGATGAACCTCGAGAGCCGGATGGTCGAGCTCGAGGACCTGGGCAGGCAGGTCCAGGTCCACGGGCGCAAGATTCCTGTTACCGACATGTGCCGCCGGATCGAGGCGCTGACCGTCGAGGATTTGAGAAGGGTGGCGAGGATCGTCGTGGGGGGCATGGTGGAGAACAAGGGCCGCGGCAGCGGCGCGCCGACGGTCGTGCTGCAGGAGGCGCAGGCGCACGGTGTCAGCACGCACACCCTCGAGTGGGAGGCCATTCAGAACACCATTTACGACTGGCAGCTCGGCCGGAGGTGAGCTACCCTGAGTTGGAGAGTTTGATGTTCGGCTAGCTGGGCTTCTATTATCTGATATGATGACGAGGAGCAGATGTTAGAAAAAGACAGAGAGAGAGGGGAGATGTGGCGCAAGTAAGGCCCCAGTGTACCATAAACCATGTCATAACGTCACAGACAAAAAAAGAGAAAGACCGGGGGGGTGGAGGGAGAAAATGTTACCATGTAAAAGTGACTGCTGGCAAGCAGGCTGGCGGGCAAGCATGTCAGCTATTCTTGAAAAAAAGCTCCTCGCCAGATGGAGGAAGTGAGAGAATGAGAAAAAAAAAAAAGGCTGTATGAGAAATATGTCTGTGTAGGAGGTTTCTAGTGCAGAGAAACAGAAGAAAACATACATCTCCATCATACGAATCGAACCAAGAGGTCCGCGATGTGACAAAAAGGCACGCTTTCCCTCGCTCTGATCTCTAGGTATCTACTGTGCATTGGCAAAGCAGAGAAGCGCTGCGCAAACATCCAAAACAACCAACCACGTTACAAACGATGAGAATCTTCTCCCCCCTTCTCATCAGCTTTCTCGGGAATCTCCTCTCGTTGGGCCCCCCAGCTCTGTCAAAACTCGAAAAAAAGGTGTTTTTTTGACAGGAGATACTGACTGACCTCTCTCTCTCTCTCTCTCTCTCTCTCTCTCTCTCTCTCTCTACCTCACCTACACGCCTGTAAACATAGTTCTTCAAAAAGCTGGCGGCTGTTTTTTGTTTAGAGAAACAAAGTCTTGGTATATTGTATGTCTGTCTGTTTCGTGTCAAGTTCTAAAGTCGTTTATCAAATTAAACCGAAAAAAAAACACCATTGGCACGCGTCTTGGCTTTCCGAGGTTCTTCATCTTTTGCCAAATAGAAAACATCTAAGAGGAAAGGGTAACGCCCGCCTCCCCTTCTGCAAAACACCAACCCCCCCCCCCCCCCCCCATTCCTGACCGAAAATCCAGGTGCTGTCGTCTATGGGACGATTGTAAAAGTTTTCTCTTAATACAGGTTCAAGAAAAGTGTGTCAAAAAAACAAAAGAAAAAGGGTCCACCCGGGGGGGACAAGGCCATCCGTAATCCCAAGCCCCAGGAACAAAAAGCCTAGAGCTTCGACCGAATGGCCTCGAGCCGGTACTTGACGTCCTTGAGCGCCTTGGTGGCTGGCTTCCAGTCGTCGAACTGGCGCAGCAGCTCCTCCGTCTCGGACGACAGCTCGGTGCGGACATAGTCCTCCTCGAGCAGGCCGCGCATGATCCAGGGCAGGTGGTACGGGTTCGGGTTCGCGAGCGACGACGTCGCGGTAGCACCTCTGCGGTGGGAGACGGTGGCGGGCGGGTTCGGCTTGACGTCGGACGTCTCGAGGGCGTGGGACACGGCGAGGTCGTAGACCTGGTCGTCGTAGTAGAGGCGCGAGTGGCCCTCGCCCGAGTACAGGCTCCCGGCGAGCGGGGTGGAGAGTTCTCTTACCAGGCCGTGGTCCGAAATGCCGAGGTTGCGGAGTTTGAGGGCGAAGCCGACGAGGTGTGCGATACTAGGAGCGGAAATGTTAGTTGTGTTTATTGATTGAAGAGATAGGGGGGATTACAAGTCCGGGGCGTGGATGCGGCCGTCGATGAAGACGGCGCGGTAGATGTAGGGATGGGACGCGGGCGAGTAGATTGCCGACTCCATCGGGACGAGCTGGTCGTCGATGCTGCCGATATACGTCATCCTGACGCCGTACTGGAGGACTTCCTTGAGGGCGTGCTCGTATTTCTTCGAGATTTCGCTGTCCGGGTTGGAAAACTCCCACAGCTCGTTGGCGGAGCCCATCAGTATACCCATGCTGGACTTGTAGTCCGGGAACGGGCCCAACGAGACTCCAGCTAGATACATGTTAGCGAAGGAAACCTATATGGGGTGTATATGGTCGCTCACCCATAGCACAGACGCCAATCTTGGCGTTGGTGATGATGCCTAGGTCAATCAGCTTCGCCACCAGCATCACGCCAACCGGCACGCCCTGGGAGTGGCAGGCCAAGATGATGAGGTCCGCGTTGCGGATCTGCTCTATCCAGTTAAGAAGGAGCTTCCACAAGTTGTCCACCCTGTCCGCGATCTTGCCCTCGCCCTCCAGCGCAATCTTCTCGATCTCGCAGTCGGGCGAGCCGTGGGCGACTGCCCACTTCCTAATGGCTTCGGCGCAGAGGCTGGCGAAGCGAAGCGAGGTGCCCGTGGGCTGCCCGACCATGGGCCGGAGGTACGTCGCCGGGAACAGGCCGTGCACGCCGATGGCGAGGGCCTTTCTGATCTTGGGCGTTTCTTTGGCTTTGTAGACATGGTTCGCGGGCGATCCCTGTGTCCGAAGTAGCAGCGAAGTAAGCTGTTTGATGATCGACGGGTTCTCTTTCATGCGATACGTGCTTCCGAAGGAGGGAAGTAGTAAATTAGGCGGCACCGACTTTGTGGGCGTCTCCTGGCTGGTCGACTTTGGTGTTCCCGGCTTCAGAGGCGGTTCTTTTGGAGTCGCTTCTGTGGTGATAGACGCTCTTGAGGATGCGACTGACTCGGGCCGAGTTGGCGTTCCCGGACGGGACGGCAAGTCAAGATCCATCGACTGGGGGCGAACTCTCTTGCTTTTCCTCCCAAATGTTGACGGAGCAGACACGATGCCGGCCTTCGACCCTTTGGTGGGCTTGGTGTCTTTTACAGTCTTGGCATTCTTGTCGTCTTTCGCGCTGTCCTGCTGGCTCTGGTCCATGTTCATGTCACTCGTATGCTCTGGGTGCGCTTCCGATCCCTGTCCAATGACTGCCAGCTCTCCCGATTCTGGTTGTGTCGCAATCGTCTTCACTCCCTCCGACTTTGGTCGCGTGTCTCTGGACCAAAAGGCCCACGTAGAGCCGGCCGATGGTGTCTTCGGGGCATCTTGCTTGGGTGCATCTGGTTTCGGGGGTGGTGCGTCGTCCATCACTACGTCTTCAGGCTCCTTGACGGGTGGATTCGCTGCGGTATCAGTGGTCGGGACTTCGCGTGGCTTTGCCGCATTAGAAGTCGCCGTTGGCTCTGTGGGAGCAGTGTACCAGAACCCAAACCACGATGTCGCCGGCGCTGGTGAAGCCTCGGCAGCTGGCACTGGAGCCTTGGGTGCTTGTGGTTCGGCGGGCGGTGCTTCCTGTACCTCAGGCTCTTTGGGAGGTTCGACCTCTTTAGGCGGTTCCGTCTCTTTTGCGGGCTCTTCTGGCGCAAAGGCCTGGGTCTCTATCAGCGGGGCGCGCCCCAGCCACCCAAACCAGCTCGATGCTGTCACCGGCCGTTGGGGAATCTGTTGCTCCTCTGGCGGGTTGACTGCGTCGTCGGCCTTTGGTGGTGGTTCGGTTGTCGTCGCTGTGTCTGCTGCTTTCGCCTGCTCGTCGACGGTGCCGTTATCTGTCTTATTCGCCGTGGTGGTGTCCTCCTCTGATAACGCCGCGCCGTTTTCGGGTATCTGGGGTAGCGAGGTCGAGTCGGCAGGGCCGTCGAAACTCGCAGAGTCGACGCTCTTTCTCGTGTCGAATCTTCGGAAATCGGGTGTGCTGGAAGGTTTCAGGGTGCCTCCGAATATCGTCTCCCTCGCAAGTTGCGTCGAGGCGGAGGATTTGGGGGCGCGCGGCCAAGAGCCGTACCAGCTCCTCGATTTGCGGACCTGCATCATGAAGCGTTTAGACATCCGTGTTCCCTGCAGCAAAAAAAGGCCAACCTCCAAAAAAGGTCGGGCAGATCCCCGCGATAATACCTGCTTCTGTGTTGTATCCTGGGAATCCGTCGTGTTTTTCGTTTCGCTGCCGCTCCTGTCCCTCGACAGAGGCATCGCCCGCGCCGGCGTCCGCACGGGTTCAGATACGGCCGTGACCTGTGACGTAGCCGACGTTGCGACCGCAGGAGCGATTGCCGCGGGTGGGCTGCTGCTGCTGCTGCTGGTGGACGAGCTCGGCTCAGATGGGTTGGGTCGCTGTCGCTTTCGAGGAGACATGCCGGAGGGCAGCTTTTTTCAGTCGTGGGAGAAAGTCGGGACGGCGAAGTGGAAGTCAATCTGCCGCATGTTTGTTTTAAGAGTTCGTCATTCGGGGCTGGTCAGGTCAGTTTAATTATTTGTTATTGTACCGATAGTAGTGAGTGTACAGCTTGTACCTTTTAGGTTGCCGCCTGGAGGGGAGAGGGTGCGAGTACCTGGGGGAGAGACGTGCGCCCCCGCCTGGCTGGGATCTGGGTGCGAGCGCTGAAGGGGGAGGCTAACCCCTCCAAAAATGACATTGAAAAGCACCCACGCCCGCCAATCCGCCCTTCTGATTAGATAAGACAGGTGGTCTGCAGTGGCAGGTGAGAGTGGGAATGCTGGACCGAGGCCATGACCCACTCCAGTCCTCCCGATAAGACATCTTATCACTATCGCTTATCGCCCTGCATCGCATCCCGCAGACGAAAAAATTCAAGAGTGGAGCACGGTCGCAGAGAAAGGTCCCTGGTGCTGGAACTTTTTTTCTGTCCGCCTCTGCCAAAACATCGAGTCCAGGACAGTTGCAAGCGATTGCACCTGGGTTTGGGCGCAACAACTTCAACACACACATAATGAGCTCACTCAAGAGAAAGGATGCCCCCGGAGGCACTCCTCCGTCAAAGTCCGCAAAGTCGACCAAGACATCACGGCCCTCGAAGCGCGACACGCCCACCAAGGACCGCAAGCACGAGAAGAAGCCCGCCACCGACGATGCTCCCGCACCCAGAGCCCCGGCGGTCTCCCGACTGCTCAGGGAGGAAGAGCCACTCTTCGAGCGTGGAGGCGGCAACGTCTTGACGCCCCTCGAGCAGAAGCAGATCAACATGGAGGCTAGGGCAGACGCAGCCAAGGAAGACGCCGAGTTCGACGTCAACGAGAAGAGCAAGGCGAAGAAGGAGAAGAGGCGCAAGGCCAAGGAGACCAAGGATCTCCCTCCGCCCCGCGACGAAGATGCGGTCAAGATTGAGAGTTTGAACTACAAGGTAAGACGGAATTCGCACCCGTTGTGTGTTGGGGATATGCAATTGACACCAGAAACAGCGTCTAGTTAAGGGCTCTCTGGTCCTCGGTCAAATCAGCCACATCGACCCCGTTCAGCTTACTCTCGCACTGCCGAACAACCTTACGGGAACCGTTTCCATCGCATCGATCTCCGACACGATCAACTCGAAGCTCGACACCGCCATGGAGACCGACGAAAACGAGGATGAGGAAGAGGACGACGAGAACGACGTCGACCTGCCTTCCATGTTCAAGATCGGCCAGTACGTCCGCGCCCACGTCCAGTCGACCGCCGACGAGTCGTCGACCGGTGGCAAGGCCAAGCGACGCATCGAGCTGTCCCTGCGACCCGCCGAGACCAACGCCGGAATCACGAGCGACGACGTCGTCGCGAACATCACCCTCATGGCCTCCATCGCCAGCGTCCAGGACCACGGTTACGAGATGGACCTGGGAATCGCGGGAGACCTCAAGGGTTTCCTGTCCAAGAAGGAGGTCGCCCCGGACATGGACGAGGCCAGCCTTCGCCCCGGTGCCGTCTGCCTCTGCGTCGTCAAGAGCGTCACCGGCATCGTCGTTCAGCTGTCGACCGACCCCCAGAAGCTCGGCAGCAAGACCGACGTTGCGTCCAACGCCCCCACAATCAACTCGTATCTGCCCGGTACTCTGGCCGATATTCTGCTTACCGAGGTGACCAAGAGAGGTCTCCAGGGTAAGCTCCTCGGCCATCTGCCCGTCACCGCCGATCTGATTCACTCGGGTGTCGGCCCTGACGGCGTCGATCTCGAGGAGAAGTACAAGGTCGGCTCTAGGATCAAGGCACGAATCATCTGCAACTTCCCGGCTGCGAAGGAGCCCAAGCTCGGTATCTCCCTGCTGTCGCACATTACCTCGCTGCAGCTCAAGTCATCCGGCAAGGGCAGCAGGGCCAAGGCACCCCTCGACCTGCTCCCCATCGCCTCGTTTGCCGAGAAGTGCACGGTGCGTCAGGTCGAGCCGGAGATCGGTCTCTACGTCGACACCGGCGTCCCCAACGTTTCCGGCTTCGTCCACATTTCCCGTGTCAAGGACGGCAAGGTCGACGCCCTCTACGAGTCCAGCGGTCCCTTCAAGGTCGGCACGACTCACAAGGGTAGAGTCGTTGGCTACAGCGCCCTGGACGGCATGTTCCTGCTTTCTTTCGAGCAGCAGGTCCTGGACCAGCCCTTCATCCGCCTTGAGGACGTGCCCGTCGGCGATGTTGTCTCGGGCAAGATCGAAAAGATGATCGTCGGCGCGGACGGCGTCAGCGGCCTGATCGTCAAGCTGGCCGAGGGCATCACTGGTTACGTGCACGAGTCTCACCTTGCGGACGTCAAGCTGCAGCACCCGGAGAAGAAGTTCAGAGAGGGACAGACTGTCAAGGCACGAGTCCTGTCGGTGAGGCTGAGAAAGCGCCAGCTCCGCCTGACGCTGAAGAAGACTCTTGTCTCCTCGGAAGTGGCCATCATCAAGAACTACGACGACGTCGAGGTCGCCATGAAGACCGTTGGCACCATCACCTCGGTCAGTGCCGACGGTGCTCGTCTCGAGTTTTTCGGCGACGTCCGCGGCTTCCTGCCCCTGTCGCAGATGAGCGAGGCCTACATCAAGGACCCGAGGGAGCACTTCAAGGCTGGTCAGGTCGTTGGTGTTCACGTCCTGAGTGTCAACCCCGAGGAGCGCAGGCTGGTCGTCTCCTGCAAGGACCCCTCCGCCTTCGGCCTCGACAAGCAGGCGGCCCTCAAGGCCCTTCAGGTCGGCGATCTCGTCTCTGCCAAGGTCTCCCAGAAGACCGAGGACGAGGTCTTTGTCGACCTGGAAGAGAGCGGCCTCAAGGCTATCATCCGTGCCGGCCACCTCTCCGACAAGTCGGCAAGCAAGACCCAGTCGGCCCTGAAGCGCATCTTTGTTGGGCAAACCCTCACGGACCTCATGGTGCTTGACAAGAACGAGCGCCGCCGTGCCATTATCCTGACCCACAAGCCCAGCTTCATCGAGGCCAGCAACAACGGAAAGCTGTTGAAGACCGCTGAAGACGCCGCCCCGGGCACCGTCGCCCCGGCCTACGTCCGGGAGATTGGCCCCTACGCTGTCTACGTCCAGTTCGGTGGCAACCTCACGGGTATCTTGCCCAAGTCCAAGCTCGACCAGGATGCCCAGGAGAAGGAGGCCTTCGGCATGCGCAAGCACCAGTCGATCGAGGTCCGGATCGTGTCGTCCAACCCCGAGCAGAACCGCATCATCGTCGCGCCGGCGTCGTCCGAAGAGGCGAAGCCCGCCCCGGCCGCCGCCGCCCTCAACCCCGTCGACGAGAACATCAAGAGCGTCGGCGACGTCGCGCTGGGCACCATCATGAACGCCAAGGTCGTCTCGGTCAAGAACACCCAGCTGAACGTCAAGGTGGCCGACAACATCCAGGCCCGCATCGACGTCTCGCAGTTCTTCGACAAGTTCGAGGACATCACCAACCGCAAGGCGCCCTTCAAGGCGGTCCAGCCCAGCGAGGTCATCCGCGTCCGCGCCATCGGCATCCACGACTCCAAGAACCACCGCTTCCTGCCATTCTCCCACCGCTCGACCCACTCGGTCATCGAGCTCACTGCCAAGAAGAGCGACCTGGAGGCCGAGCAGGTCGAGCTCCTGTCGTACGACAAGATCAAGGTCGGCTCCTACTACCCCGCGTTCGTCAACAACCACGGAGGCAACTGTCTTTGGGTCAACCTGTCCCCTACCGTTCGCGGACGCGTCAACATCATGGAGGTCTCGGACGACATGGCCTACGCCGGCAACCTGGAGAAGCACTTCCCCGTCGGCTCGGCCCTGAAGGTTCGCGTCCTGTCCGTTGACGCCGAGAAGGGCCACCTGGATCTGTCGGCTCGCTCTCCCAACGCCGCCAGCGAGGTCACGTGGGACTCCCTCAGGAAGAACGCCGTCCTCCCCGGAAGAGTCACCAAGGTCAACGACCGCCAGGTCATGGTCAAGCTCAGTGACGCGGTCTCTGGCCCCGTCCACATGATCGATCTCTGCGATAAGTACGACGAGGCGAACCCCCTGAAGTACAGCAAGGGAGAGATCATCCGAGTTTCCGTTGTCGAGGTCGACAAGAGCAACAAGAGGCTCAGACTCTCCACCCGCCCCTCCCGCATTCTCAGCTCCACGTCCCCCGTCGCCGACCGCGAGATCACCTCCATCACCCAGCTCTCCTCCGGCGACATCGTCCGGGGATTCGTCAAGAACGTCGCCGACAAGGGCGTCTTCGTCCAGCTCGGCGGCACCGTCTCCGCCCAGGTCAAGATCTCCAACCTCTCCGACCGCTACATCAAGGAGTGGAAGGACAGCTTCCAGATCGACCAGCTGGTCAAGGGCCGCGTCCTCAACGTCGACACCGCCACCAAGCAGGTCGAGCTCAGCCTCAAGGCCTCGGTCGTCGAGAACGACTACACCCCGCCCGTGACCTACAAGGACATCAAGGAGGGGCAGATCGTCACCGGCAAGGTGCGCAAGGTCGAGGAGTTTGGCGCCTTCATCGTCGTCGACAACTCGCACAACGTCAGCGGTCTGTGCCACCGCAGCGAGATGGCCGAGAAGCCCGTCGCCGACGCCCGCAAGCTGTACAGCGAGGGCGACGTCGTCAAAGCCAAGGTCGTCGCCATCGACGCCGAGAAGAGGCGCGTCACCTTCAGCCTGAAGCCGAGCCACTTCGACGAAGACAGCGACATGGACGACGTCGACGGCGGGGCGGAGCTCGACAGCGACGACGACTCGGACGTCGAGATGGACGACGGCGGTGTGCAGTTCACGATCAGCGGGACCGACAACGTGGACGACTCCGACGAGGAGGACGAGGCCGAGGCCGAGGATAGCGACGTCGAGATGGACGAGCCCGCCAAGGGCCTCAGCGGCGGCAAGTACGACTGGGCGGGCGACGCCTTTGACGACTCGGACAAGGAGACCGGCAAGAAGGCAAAGAAGTCGACCAAGGAGAAGAAGGAAAAGAAGAAGGGCGGCGAGATCCAGGTGGACCGCACGGCGGACCTGGACGCCAACGGGCCCCAGACGGCGACCGACTACGAGCGGCTCCTGATGGGGCAGCCCGACTCCTCGCAGCTGTGGATCGAGTACATGGCGCTGCAGATGAAGGTCAGCGAGCTGTCCAAGGCGCGCGAGGTGGCGGAGCGGGCGATCCAGACGATCAACATCCGCGAGCAGACGGAGAAGCTCAACGTGTGGATCGCGTACCTCAACCTCGAGGTCGCGTACGGCACCAAGGCGTCGACCGAGGAGGTGTTTAAGAGGGCGTGTCAGTACAACGACGAGCAGGAGGTCCACGAGAGGCTGGCGAGCATCTACATCCAGTCGGGCAAGCTCAAGGTAAGAAGACCCGGGACGGAAAACGAAACTGAAGAATCATCTTGCTAACACAGTACTTTTACAGGAGGCCGACGACGTGTTCCAGTCCCTCGTCAACAAGTTCAAGTCCAAGTCCCCCAAGGTCTGGACCAACTACGCGCACTTCCTCCACGTCACCCGCGCCGAGCCCGACCGCGCGCGCGCCCTCCTGCCCCGGGCAACGCAGGCGCTCGAGGAGCGGCACACGGCGCAGCTGATGGCGTCCTTCGGCGCGCTCGAGTTCAAGTCGCCCAACGGCGACGCCGAGCGCGGCCGCACGACGTTCGAGACCATCCTCGCGACGTGGCCGAAGCGCTTCGACTTCTGGTCCCAGCTGGCGGACCTCGAGACCTCCGCGGCCGAGCCGGACGCCAAGGCCATCCGGGACGTGTTCGAGAGGGGCACCAAGGCTAAAGGTCTCAAGCCCAAGAGGGCCATGAAGTGGTTCCAGCGGTGGGCCGAGTGGGAGGCCAAGAGCGACCCCAAGGGCCGCGAGAGGGTCATGGCCAAGGCGAAAGAGTGGGTCGCCGCGAGGAAGGCTGCCTCGGCGGCGAAGGCTGCGGAGGAGGAGGAGGATGACGAGTGAGGGATGAGCCGATCCGACGAAGGGGGAGAAAAAGAAAAGAAACAGGCATCTGGAAAAGTTCTGGGAGTGTGTAATGGAAACCTTGCATGGGGGCGGCTGACCAGCCCAACCCCCCTCTTTTTGTCGCTCGACGTATACCGAGTCGTCTATTTCCTTTTTTTTGTCATGTTTATTTTATGTCTCCAATATCAGTCGAAAGATTTAACGGCATGACGGCATGACACGGCATCGATGTAATGCTGTGGTCTCTGTGGTCTCTACAGCCAGCGTCTGCAGGTGAATCAATAGTCCCCCCCTTCAGCTGAGATGCAATGCAACGGGGACGAGGTTAATTGAGTGTCACGCAAGTAGGGGAAGGGTCACATCCGCCTCCCTTCCGCGGGGACCATATCCAGCCTAGCGTCGTGGGTTGGGTGAGAATAGGAGAGAGGGAGCTGCGAATGCCCGAGATCGACGCCGGGATTCATATTATTTTTGTTTTGTTTTTTCCCTTTTGTTCCTTGATTCGAATGCCGGACCGCGGGCCTGGGACGCGGGGGAGGATGAAGTGAGATGGTGTGATGAGTCTCACTCGCTTGGTCTGCCACCATTTTGAAGACGTCTCACTTCGTCATGAGGCGGGCGTAAGGTAGAGGACGATTTCACATGTTATGAGGGGGTTTGCTGTGAGTGAATCACTTTCTCAGCAGCCACTTGCGATGGGTAAACTTGCCTGGATGGTCGGCACCGGGGGCGGCGGCTCTCACGACAGATGCATCCCTCGGTCTTGACATTTTCGCCGCCAAGCCAATGGCCATTCCATCCCCCGCCTCAAGAGAATTCCGGCGGCGGACATGGTCTACGTATCGCGACCGAGAGAGACCCTGATCTCATTCCCAAGGCCGGGTCGCGCGGGATTTGCCATGCGCCACGGCTGAAAATAGTAAACGGGCCCAGGGAACACATCATACGTGCATCTTCAGCCCATCTCTGGACTTTACTTCCTTGCTGGACTTCTTTCTTTTTTTGACCTCGTAGGTTGGGATTGTTATGCTTTTTTAATCCGATGAACATTCGCAACGCAGTATCACAAGCATACGTCGACGGGCTTATCCTTGCTGCCCGCATGACGATCGAGTTTAATGGATCAAAATCCTTCGCAGACACTGCCACCTCCGCCTGCACTCCAGATGTTCCTCATGGTGATCCTCTTGAGGCGAGCGTCGCGAATAATTCTAATGTTCGCAAACAGACTCGGTCGGCCGAGGGACGGAAACGCACCCGTCCGAACGTAGCACAACGGAATGGATGGAACACCTCTTAGGGTGTCACTAATCGCCCGTCAAAAGCGGTACCTGCGTCGCTAGAAAAACAAATAAACACAACATGGCAGGGCATAGCACAGCAGGCAGAGAGCGCTCGTCCGATGTTTGTGTGATGCCAAAGCCAAAGCCAGAGCCAGAGCCAGCAACACTGACCATGCAAGCTGAACATCTGGGTCTGTGTTCTTTTTGTTTTTTCCCCCCTTCTCACACTGCCTCTGCCCTACAAGGAAAACCCTGCACATGATGCGGCTGCGGCATATTGAGCACATAACCATGAGTATTGCATGCAGGCAGGGCTCGTATATGGACAAAACTGACAAATTCTCATCTTTCCGAACGGATGTTTACCATCCCGGCAGCAGGTGAAGCACGCCGGCCGGCATCGACCCGATCGAAGTATCGGATATTTTACGCGGGGTTCAGTCGAACCGCAGCGACGGCACACATCAGGAAAGCAACTCCCTGTTTCCTGCTTCTTCCAATCAGAAGACATAGAATGGTCAGGAAAACGAAAGAACGCACCTGCCAGCGCACAGCCAGCGCACAGGAGGCGTTCGATAGCGTCAGGCGGGAAGCGGATGGACGACCGTGAGAGGGACAACGGACTACACTACAACGCCAGTCCAGGAGAACAGAGAGCATATGTTGTGCCTCCATTGGCCCAATCATCACCGCCGAGTCGCGCCGCCACCGTTTTGTTCAATGTTATTTCCTAGCAGCTTCTTTCTCGTGTCCTTTTCGCTGCCGAGTCTTGCAGTCTGACGGCTTACCTGCTCGGCCCTGGGCATTGGTCTGACGGCGTGCGCCTTCGTCCCAGGCACAGGTGCCCCATCTCCCTTCCGCCCTAGTCTCTTTGGGATCGTGGCGCCGGACTCTCAGGAAGAAGCTTAAACGCTTCATCGTACAGGCGTCCAAAAGTCTCTGTTTCCCCGCCTTGCACAGCGCCGTCGTCTGTTAGCGCGGCGCTTCTCGACGTGCCAGGTGGTGCTGCGTCTATACGAGAACCGGCCGGTGAGCGTGACACGGCCGCGGGTGCGGGTCACGGACTATGCGCCGAAGAAGACCTTACTCGGTAGCATATTGCAGCTCGCGTCTGCACGGAGTAAGTCTAATGTTAGACCCCGGGGATTGGCGCGCATTGTTACACCTGCAGCGCGCATGGGGCTCTTTGGTTCTCGACCTTGTCTATGCCTATACCTCTACTAAGCTCTTGAGTAGGCTGGCAAAGGACGACTGTGCTGCGTTCTCTAAATCGCTTTGGACGAATCACAGAAAGAAAATATCTGCTGATGCTGATCTGTCGAGGCGGTGATGGCATGGCGTCCGCGTGAGGCTAATCCTCGACCGCCGCTAGTCGCCGTCCAGTGCTCCTCGCTTCTTGGCATTCAGGAATCCGGGGCGGTTGTCATGTTTTGGTTTCCTCTTTCCATCTTCCACTTACACTATTCTCACCTCTTAGGCTCACCCCCTTTCGAGAAACGGCTGAGGGCTAAGCCACTACTTCACACACACCGCAAGCCGGGCCATGCCATGCCCTCTCTCTTCCTTCTCTCTGACTCGTTGGCCTGGCTTGGGAGATCTGACCAACACCGTATGTTGTCGTTGGCGTCGTCTTAGACTCAGGTACGCCAGAGACTAAAAGGCTCGTCCCGGAGGAGCCATGCACGTCCCGCGACGAGCTGTTCTCTCGCGCGGGTTCGTGTCCGAGGGCCTGAACCCGAAGACCAGGTCGTGATGGACGAGTAGCATCTTGGCCAAACAAGGAAATCCGACGATATAAGCCATCGTCGTCGCCATCCTTTCCCCCATCCTTCTTCTCTCCTCTCCTCATCGGGTCAAGCCTCCTTCTCCCTTTCCCTCCTCCTCTCACAGACCATCGGGTCGAAGTCGTTCGCTCGCCGCTTTCTCCAAAGCAACTTTCCGTTCTCTACCGTCTTCTCAGACCACCACCACCAGCAGCAGCAGCAGCAGCAGCAGCAGCAGCCATGCATCTCACCACTGTCGTCGCCGGCACCCTCGCCCTGGCCGCCGCCCCGGGCGCCCTCGCCTACCCGGGCATGGGCGAGCAGATCGCCGAGATCGAGGCCCGCACCTTCTTCAACAAGAACAACGACCGCGGCGACTCCACCGAGCTCCTCGGCGACCTCGCCTACCTCAAGGACCGCGACCTCACCCGCGTCGGCAAGGACGTGAAGCAGATCCTCCAGGGCAAGGGCAACCCCGAGTCCGACGAGAAGTACAAGTCCGTGCCCGACCTGAACTCGGACAAGTGCCGCAAGGACACGTGCTGCGTCTGGCGCTACGTCGCCGACGACATGTACCAGTTCATGGCCGGCTCCTCCGGCCGCTGCACGAAATGGGCCCGCGCCGCCGTGCGCCTCGGCTTCCACGACGCCGGGACCTGGTCCAAGGCCACGGCCTCCCAGGGCGGCGGCGCCGACGGCAGCATCATCCTCAGCGGCTCCGAGATCGACCGCTTCGAGAACCGCGGGCTGCAGGAGATCGCCGCGCGCTTCGCCGAGCTGCACGCCAAGTACAAGGCCATGGGCTGGGACATCGGCATGGGCGACCTGATCCAGATGGGCGCCAACGTCGCCACCGTCGTGTGCCCGCTCGGCCCGCGCATCAAGACGTACGTCGGCCGCAAGGACAGCTTCAACCCGGCCCCCGGAAACCTGCTTCCGAGCCCGTTCCAGCCGGCGGACCAGCTGATCCAGCTGTTCAAGGACAAGACCATCGGCCCGCACGGCCTGGTTGCGCTGCTGGGCGCGCACACGACGAGCCAGCAGAGCTTCGTCGACCCGGCGCGCGCGGGGGATCCGCAGGACAGCACCCCCGGAGTGTGGGACGTGCTGTACTACAAGGAGACGCTGAGCGACCGCTCGCCTCCGCGCGTGTTCAAGTTCCCCAGCGACGTCGCCATCGCGCAGCACCCCGTGACCAAGAAGGAGTTCAAGGACTTTGCCGGCCCCGGCGGGCAGAAGCACTGGAACGAGGTGAGCGCCTTCTTTTCTCTTCCCATCACTCGTGCTTGCAGCAGATCACTGACATCATGACCAGGACTACGCCCGCGAGTACATCCGCCTCTCCCTCCTCGGCGTCGACAACATCAACCAGCTGGTCGAGTGCACCAAGGTCCTGCCCCCCGAGGTCAAGGGCTTCCGCATCCTCGACCAGTACAAGCTCGACAAGTGGCTCAACAGCGTCGGCAACAAGGGCGCCGCCAAGAAGGTCTCCGAGGACGTCGAGAACGGCGACCCCGTCAGCGTCGAGGTCCCGCCCAACAACAACCGCAACTAGACCCGGTTGCGTTTTCCGGTTTTGCGATTTTCTTTTCGTGAAAATATCTTGACTGTTCGGAGAGGATTTACAGGCAGCAGTGGGCTGGTGTACATATCGGGGTTGGAGTTGATCGAAGGGGTGCTGGGGTTTGGTGGAAAATGTGCATACCTCACCTGACGGATATACCGTCTCATAATATCAAATTCTCTTGTGTCTGTAAACAGTCTTTGGTTCGTGAATAGTGAGTTGACGAGGGCTACACCGGATCCGGTGGAGATGGGTTCGGCGTCCATGGTCTTATACGCCGAACGGCGACGGCACATCTTTCCCGTCCCGAGGTCCATGGCCCCCGGCTCCCCGGAGTCCCCGGAAAGCTTCTTTTCTTGGCGCTCTGATCTCGAATGCCGCAAGCACTGATTAGTGATCATGGAGTAATCTCAGCTGCTCATGCAGGTTCGGACTGATGGGCTAGTCCAGCTGAATTTCAGCTATTCTGAATTTCAGCTATTCTGAATTTCAGCTATTCTGAATTTCAGCTATTCTGAATTTCAGCTATTCCGGACATTTGCTGGCGATGGTGGAGTGCAGCGATGCGACGTAGTGGGCCCGGCCCCGGGTCCGAGACCGTTCGGTCCGAAGTTTGACGACCGTCTCCCCGTGAGACCCAATGCTCAAATTAGACTTTTTAGGTGATACCAGCATCTCACATCACCCCCACCTCATCACATCACATCATCACGACAAAGCAGACTTCACCCTGACCAGATCAACCACCCCACAAACAACATCCACAACACCCCAGCTCAAAATGACCTACCGCCTCATAATCTTCCTCCACCGTAAGCCCGGTACGACGCACGCCGAGTTCAGGGACCACTACGAGTACGTCCACATCCCGCTGACGCGAGAGCTCACCGGCTCCCTCTTCCCCACGCTGCACGCCCGGCGGTACATCGACCAGGGCGCCGCGCTCATGGGCGGCGAGGCTGAGGCGGACGCCGTCGTCGAGGTCGCTTTCAGGGATGAGGCTGCCGCGCAGGCCTTCTTCGCGGCGGCGAATGCCGGCGAGGCCGCTGAGCGGCTGCGCAAGGATAACGAGCAGTTTTTGGACTGGCAGAGGGTGAAGGTTTTGAGGGTTTCTGAATCTTTTGAGACGAGGGGGAACGCGTGATATCGCGGGTTGTGAAGATCAGAGGTGTGGTGGATCAATGATGGGTGAGTTGATGAGACTTGAAAGTGAATGAGTTGACGCTGATGAGAGGCCCAGTCACACTAGCATGGGTGCTCAAAGCTGTAGCAGCATTCTTAATTTCATAATTTCATCTCCATAACGATTTGTCGCTTCATATTGACCACTTCCAAATACGGCAGGCATTCCTCCCGGTCCATCCGTCGGTCGGTGACTCGGCAAGCCCTTCCGCCCCACAGATGCCTCGGCTCAGGACCTGACAAAGTGGACCCTCCACCACCGAGTATCGGGCCCGGGCCCCCCGGCCGCCTCTCCGCGGATTACCGGGCCCACCTTGCGGATCCTTCCTGCTTTCTCTGTTAGTAGCGAGGCTGCAGCACGAATCCACTCGTTCCCCCTGCTTCTCTCACGTGTCATCTTCACCCTTTTCCCCGTCCTCATTTAAAACCACAAGAGTCGAGACGAACCGCTGCGTTTTGCGTTCCGAGACATTCCAGACAACGATACGACTGACAATCATCCGCACCGGCCCGCGCACACCCCTGATCCCCTCTGAATCGTCCCGATTGGGCCGTGCGATCGACCGCTGACTCGGCGCGAAAAAATTCCTCACAAACGGCCCTCGAGTCGCGTTCATCCATCCCAGACGCGTCTTCTTCTCCCACCTTTGACCGCAAAGTTCCGAGTTTCGGTTCGCGCGTCGAGTGGTCAGTCAAAATGAGCCACAAGCACCAGACGCTCCGCTTCGTGGACGACCCGACCGCCGGGAACGGCATCTGGGGCTACCCCTCGAGCAAGGCCAAGTGAGTCGCCTCATCCTCCACCAACTACCGGCCCGCAGGAACGCTGACGTGAGAACCGCAGCTTCTGCGAGGAGGACTACCTCGTCACGAAGTACATCGCAGAGTTCATCAACTGCCTCTCAAATGCCACCTATAGTCAGTCCCCCCCACCCCCCTTCAAATCAGCGCATCCCACTAACCTCGTCCCCAGTCTACCTCGCCCTCAAGTACCCGCGCGCCAACCCGGAAAAGCCCGTGTCCTGGTACCGCGCCCTGGACATCCAGTCCGTGGGCCTCCTCCTGGTCGGCATCTTCTCCGGCATCTTCCACGGCACGATGCGCCAGGAGACCCAGCTCCTCGACGACCTCTCCATGCTCGTCCTCGCCGGCGCCCTCGTCCAGCCCCTCTACGTGCACCGCCAGTCCCCCTTCGCGGGTCGGCTCGTCGCCGCGGCGCTGTGGCTCGGCATCGCCACCATGACGGTCATCTACGTGCGCTCCGCCGACATCTTCATCCACGTCATGACCTTCACGGGCCTGCTGACGCTCGTCTGGCCGCGCACGCTGTTCCTCGTCTACGGCACGGGCCTGTACTCCAAGGCGGAGAAGAAGAAGTTCATGTGGCTGTTCTGGAAGGCTGTCATCGCGCTCGTCGTCGGGTTCGGGCTGTGGCACATCGACCTCGAGTACTGCGCCGAGCTGAGGGCCGCGAGGAAGGCGCTGGGCATGCCCAAGGCCTGGTTCCTCGAGCTGCACGGCTGGTGGCACGTCTTCACTGCTCTGGGTGCGAGCTGGTACATGCGCCTGATCAGGCTGATCACCGTCGAGGAGCCCGCGGCTGGGGAGAAGAAGAAGGAGTAGGCCCGCGGCCGCGTGGGTGCTGGACTGACCCAGATCGCGCGCCAGGCTGTGTAGATGGACAGGAAACCCGGTGCCGCAGCTATCCATTTGTTCGCGCTGGTGAGATGTAGAAAAATAGCAAACTCGGACGAGCTCATCCACTCCATTCGCACTGGAATCGGGTTCCTCGGCAAACCTGAAATGCCCAAAAGGGACGACGCGCAAGAAGTGCTTTTGGATCATTCCGTCGATGGAAGCGGGGCGTGTGTGCGTGGGTGATCCTCCAGCACCGCACAACGGCTTTTGCTCTCTCCACCGCGCTCAGTCTGGGCCGTATTCCTTTTCCGTGTCGTCTGTTGCGAGTTGGCGCCGCGCGCACTTGGTGATTCAAGTTCCGCGCTGTCCCTCCCGCGATGCTCGTTGCTCGTCGCGGGTCGAGAGGTTGAAGAAGAAAAGTGAGAGGGGAGGGGATGACACCACTAATGACTTTGGCAATTAGGTACTCTTGCAGGTCGACCGCGAATTCCTTGCAGTTGATCCCTCCGTCAGACCATTATGACGAGGACAGGTCCTGAAAGCTTCCTCCATCTTGCTCCAATTGGGTTCTAGTTTACGATGCTGCCTCGATGTTGCTTGGGCGGCTGGCGCGGCAGGAAAGATGTCAACAAGGATATAATGCACGGTTCAACCTCAGTTCAGTGCTGGATCAAGGACGAAGTATCGAGACAGCGTTGTTTTGATAAAAGACACAAAACTATTTCCGGCATAGAAATATCCAAACACCAATTCACGAAACCGTTTCGGCAAGTGTCAGCTTCAGGTTGAATCCAGTCTTCTCTTCGATGCGATCCCGCCAACCTAAACAGATGCGACAGGGTTGTTTCGACATGAATACCTCGCCCTCTGGCCTGCCTTTCTGCTCCATGCATAGCGTTCGAAATCTATCGTCAGTTATGAGGCCGGTTTCGTCGAGATTAAAAGCGAAGTACTTGTCCAGGTAGTAGGACAGCAGCTGGGCTTCGGCGCGACAGGCGTAATACGAACCGCGGCTGTCCTGGGGGTCGTCATGGTGGCGGGGGAACCTGAGCTTCAGCTTTTTTGCAAGCTTGATACCTCGTGGCGTCCAATACGCGGAGTCGATTACTTCCAGGCCTGGCTGGTAGGGGTTGTTGGTGCATGGTCCCGACCATCCGCCGATTGCAAGTTTGGGGCAGTACGGATCCCCTCGGCGAAGAACAGCTGTGGTTTTCTACTCGCCAGCAATGAAATTGGGCTGGCTGGCGGTGTAGTTACTGGTATCCGGTGCAAGGACCGAAAACACGAAGCCTTCCCGAGGCCTGTGGAAGGACAAAGCCCCGGTCCTGTTAAGAGCCCATGCTTTCTGACGTCTGACTGCCGGATTCTGATTGTTGTTGCCCGCAGGCGAAATGTGTTCGTTGGCTAAAGACCCAAGATGTGTCTGATCAAGGAGTGATGTCACTTCGTCGACTGTGTCCTCATGGGGCCTTTGAAGGAGTTTTCGAGTGTATTGCGGGTCCAATTCTACGGTTTGAAAGCCGATGACTGGCAAGAAGCCCGATTCATCGTCTGTAGGCTTTTCCCAGCCGAGTCCCGATACTCTCTTGTCAGTTCCAAACGGGAACAGAATTTGATAAAAAGGGTCTTTCGCTATCGGGTGGGCCAGCGCAATCCGCCCGGAGGATGTTCGTGTCTTCGGCACTTTCTTCAACGTACACCTGATCAGCTTTCCTCGAGGGTTCTTCGTCCGGATCTGGGGGGTAAGCATCGACCGTATGATAGTGTAGTCTGCGACAGAAAGGACAAATGACGGCAGCAATTTCTTGGATCCACAAGAGAACTACCGCGTACGCCCTTGAGTTGATGTTGAGTTTTGGTTCCTCTGCTGTGTTGGATAGCGGCCGATTGACAGCGGCCGGGGCCAGGAGTTCCAAGGCCATCGTGAATGAAATTTGATGATTGAGAGTGTCGGGTGAGAAGTGAAAACTAAGAAGCGAAACTTTTCTTCTTACAGACTGGGGATTCACCTCTTGATATACGCGAACTTGCCAGCGCCGGACGACGAACTCAGACAGCCTCATCGAGGCTTTCACGTTTTACCTGGTTGTTAACTTTGACGCTGGAGACCCTTCCGAAGTTCCGCCATCTGATGTGATGCTTCGTCGCTTCCTCGTCCAGTCCAGTCATAGTGCTGTGAGGGTAAGCTCAGCGTTCGGGACCACTCGTGTCATCGAGGAAAAATACGCTACCATCTTCAAGAGACTCGTGACTCTCACATGATTTCAGAAATGCCGATGTACCGTGCGTCGATTACCTAGGTTAGGTATTTTCGTGATGCACTCACTGTTAGGTGTATTCAGGCTTTTGGCATCGCTCAGTACCCGGGTACCTCAGTACTTATGGAACTTCCAGCCAATCAATACCTTAGGCACTCAGAGGCAGTGCCGCAAAGGCGAGATAAGCTTTAGCGGTGTCTTGGGGCCGCTGCTGGCCTGCCTATCAGCGCTCAGCGTCTTCCTCCAGCAGTCGGCCGTGTGGGGTGGTCCGGTACGTACCTCGGCATCTGTTCCAAAGCGGCCGTTGCTTGTCGCTTTCCCTTTGGCGTATGCCACGAAAGAAATCCAACGACGAAGAAGAAGGTCGAATAACGTCAGCCGATCGAAGGGACGAAGAAAGGATGACCATGTGTTCGAATGGTTGGCTCTCGACGACTCAAATACCCGTGCGCCATTTTGCTCACCGCCAAGCCGCGCCAGAAACATAAGAAGGCGCAGTCTCGCCCTCTCTGCCAAGAACAAGCTTGCCGCCAAGACATTTTTCGAGCATCGCAACGACGAAGAGATTGGGAGATTTGCCCGTCCTCGATCGCCTCTCTGCCGTGCTGGGACACCGAGCACAGCCTCCTTCGACCGTCCATCACGAATACTGCCGCGGCCAATCATCACCCGCCTTCCCCACGTCAAGATCGAGAGCGACGGTCGAACCGATGCCATAGGCTTGTTTCCATCCTCGAGAATGTACGTCGACAGACCCCCAGAGCATTGCCCCAGACGAGACCGTGAAGCTTGGTAGATTACGTGCCAACCTCTTGAGCTTCTTCGTCTAGTTCACCATCCTAGATGCCTTGTGTGGCGAAGGGCATTTGACAAAAGTATGCTGCGCTCGCGACTTTGGACGACGGGTCAGATGGCCGGCAAAGGGCACCACGCGATCCACGCGGGGGTAGCTCTGTCACTTCCACCGGTATCAATGGCCAGTTCAGCCGAGTTTGAGCCGGACCGGTGAGGAGTCCAACCTCGTTGATCCAGGGAAAGTAGGTATGGCTCCCAGGTTGCTTCCCCTGCAGAAGCTAAAGTATGCGGCCGCCAAACCCAATGCCAAGAACGAACAGTTGCCACGACCTTCGTCCTTTCCATCCTCTGAGCAATCAACCTTGGCGGCCTCCTCTAGTCGAGTCGAGTCGAATCGTTGAAGGCCCCCTTCCCTTCTCGGTGCTGTCATCCACGTGGATGCAGCTTCCACTTCCATTCGACATTTGGATTGTTGATGGTCGACGAGCAGATTGTTCAATGTCGCATATATCTTTTGGCCTCGTCCTCTTGGCCATCATTCGATCATCATCGCAAAGCACAGTTATTCCATCTCTCTGACCAGCATCCAATTATCCCACCGGCCCGTCCCGAGCCATTCATCTGCCATGGCGGTCTTCCAAGGGTTCGCCGAAAGGCTCAAGTCCTTTACTCGCAAGGAGAGGAAGGCCATCTTCTTCTACATCTGCGGCATCATGCTCTACAAGTTCGGCCTCGAGGCCTTCAACGGCTCCATCACCGCCTTGGTCACCAACCGTTATGACGCGGAGATGATCCAGAACGGCACGCCCTCGCGCACCTTTGAGCGCCTCGGCCTGATCCAGGGCCTGAACCAGGCCACCCAGTGCGTCGGTTCCATTCTCATCGCCCCGCTTATCAAGCACTTCCCGACCAAGAACGTCCTCTCCGCCGCCATCCTGCTCTTCGGTCTCATGACCGCCATCCTGCTCATCCTCGACGCCGCGACCGGCGGCACTTTCATGCCCGCTGAGTTCCGTAAGGATCACCCGGAAGACTTCTGGCCGTACTACGGAGACTACGCAAACGACGCCATCATTCCCATTTACGCCGTCACCGGCGTGGCGTACGGCATGGTCGAGCTCATCCGCCGCGTCATTCCTAGGGACATTGTCGGCGGCAACGTCCAGAAGCTCCGACAGATGGACGCCCTGGTGCACATCTTCTACGAGATCGCTGGCACGACGGGCGCCTTCGTCACCGCCCTCGTGCTGATTCCCAACCTCGGCAACAACCGCTCCTTCGTCATCACCCCGATCTGCTTCGCCTTCTCGGCGGTCCTGTGGTTCTTTGTCGTCGACGGCAGCTACGAACGCAACTCCATCGCACGGGCCGAGGCCCGCAGGGACAACTACTTTGTCGCCATCGGCAAGGGCTTCCTCACCTTCTTCGAGTCCATATGGGTCGGCGCGAAGATTCTGTTCACGTCCACCCGTTTCGTCTGGCTCGTCCCGGCCTATGGTGTTGCGCTGTATGCCCACCGCTATCTCGAGAACGGCGTCGCTCCCCAGATCGCTCGACGGTACCTCGGCAACTCGGCCTGGTCGCAGATCATGGTCGGAGGGTCCAACTTTGGCGAGCTGCTTGGGGCCCTCTTCGTCTTCCTCTTCACCAATGTGGTTAAGACCCCCATCCCCTGGCTGCGACTAGACGCGTTGATGCTGCTGATAATCTGGTACGTGCCGTACTGGTATCCTCCGAGGAACGATGTAGGGCAGGCCTGGATCGTCGCCGCGACGTTCCTGCCCATAAGCTTTGGCTGGGCCGCCGGCGACGTGTCACTTGCAGCCTTCATCCAGGCGTCCCTGGCGCGCCTCGAGAACAGGGAACATAGGGTGTCGCCACTCGGCGCCGTCATGGCCTTCCTGTACTCGTTCTACATCGTCACGTACGCCATTGCCAACACCTTCCTCGGGCGCTACATCGACAGCGTCTACAACCGCACCGACGACGTCCGCGAGGCCCTCCGCAACACCGCCGGCGTCCAGTTCACCGTTATCGCCGCCGTGGTGCTGGCCGCGACCTTTATCCCCAAGGGCTCGCGCACCTTCAACCCCAAGATGCTGGACGATACCAACCTGGAGGAGGATCTTAAGGAGGACGGCCAGTCGGACACGGCCATTGTGGATGATAAAAAGCTAAACGAGAAGGTTCCTGCGATTGTTGTATGAGATGGGAGATATGAGCGTTGCTGGGGCTGTGTTGATACGGTTCTGTGGCTTTCTTTATCCAAGTCTCAGGTCAGGATGATGTTGCGCAAGGGAGGATGGACCTTGTAACTGGATCGATATTCAAGTAGAGGATAAGAACAGTCTACCAAATCGTCGCTCCGTGTGGTCTCGTGGCCATATCAGTCACGGGAAGGATATCGTGAAGGATGGCAACAACTCTCGCGTCTCGGATTCGGGTTACTTCCTGCGTTCATGTACAATCTTGGCAAACGACCGTCCGCCACCGGACCGTAAAAACAAAGCTCCCACTGCAAAACAAAATGTCCAGATCTCTCACCTGTCTGTCAAGCGACTTGCCCATCCGCGACGCCCTCATCCTGAATTCCATCCAATGATACAACAGACGCAGGCTTGGCCAAAGAAAACCGCCAACGTAGAACGTGAACAGGACAACCCGCGATTTCGATTTGTTTCCGTGCCTCTCGCTTCGGCAACTGTTATCCGTAGGCTGGCTATCGCCCCTCACATCAGCAGACTCTGCGCAACCTTGGTCTTTTTGAGGCCCATCTGGTTCATGTAAACATCCAGATCGGCGTGGGTCTTGACGTGGTTTGGGATGGCCCAGTCGCTGCGGGGACTGACGCCCGGAGGAGTCGCATCGCGGGAGTCAGACGTCTCCCACTCCCTCACGGGACCGGGGTTTGCATGTGTCAGGAGGATGTTACGCTCTCGGTTCTGCTCCTTGCGGTTCGCGTACCAACTCGCTCTCACGTTTTTGCCAGACGTGGCGCGCCGCTGGCCCCTGACATCGCCGTCGGCCTCGTCGTCGGCCAGGTACTGTCCGTCAGAATCGTCGTCCTCCTCCTCCTCGCGGTCGGAGCGGCGCTCGCGCCAGGATTGCTTGGCCTCGCGGTGGCGGTGGAGGGGGAGCACGTGCGCCTCCCAGTCAGCGGTCCAGACGGCCAGGTCGGTCTGGTAACGCGTCAAGAGGACGTTGAGGGGGTGGCCCGCGGGTAGGAGGTCCACGCGGGTGTCCGAGTCGTGGAAGGTGTTTTGGAGGGCCTGCTCTACCTCGCGGGCGCGGCGGAGGAGGTCGCGCCGGAGGGCGGCGTGCTGGATTTCTTCAGAGGACTGGGTTCCGAGTGGTTCTGGCGTCAGCGGGTTCTGATTGTAATAAGGAGGTAGTGATGGACAAGGGCGCGAGGGGATGGGAGACGTGAGGGATGAGGAGGACGTACTGCGTTGTCGGGGAGGTTGTAGGCCTCCTTGTTGTACGCGTCCTTGAAGGTGTTGATGGCGCACTGCAGGGCGAGGGCTTTTGCTATGGTGAAGTTCCAGTCTTTGGGGATCGTCAGGCAGTGCTCTTCGCACCCCTGTGCCTTCTGGGCAGCCGTCATGGGTCGGGGCTTCTTCTTGTGGAGGGCCTGCAAAGGGCTTCCCAGCTGCGAAAGGTTTCTTTTGTGGTTGCCCGACATCGTTGGCAACAACAAGATGAGCTCTTTGTTATGTAGGGAAGCAGTATTGGGCGATGTAGAAGAAGAAGCGCGCAGCTGGGCTCTCTGTCACGTTGTGTTTTGTGACTGACAATGGTGATGTGCGTGTTTGCCAGTGTGAATGTTTGGTTCTTGAAGTTGGGGGGAGGCATGGAGAAGGAGTGAATAAGGCCCATAAGAAGCAGAGAGCTGTCAAAGTGAGAGCAGCAGGAGCCACCACTGATATTTCTCAGGTGGGCAGGCACCTTCCTAGTTTGCAACCATTTTGTAGGTACCTACCTAACTAAGTGAGAATCTCCCCTAGGTACTTAGCTCCCTTGGGCAAGAGGCTGTAACCACATGGCGCAGGAAGGAGGATTCTGTACGTATCTTCTGGAAAGGCCATCTCCAGTCTGAATATCTATCTGAAATTACTGCCTCTGGCCTGACAGCCTCAGACTTCAATCTCTTCGCTTTCAGTCCCAAATTTCGAGGAGTTGTCAATATCTCGACCTGAGCATCGCCCTTCCACTTCTCCTCCAAGACGTGTCCACCCAAGATGTCCGACAACGACTCCGATTCCAACGTGGCAAGTACCCTCAAGCCAATTCCTGTCCAGGCCAGCGATGCTAACGTCAAGACAGGGACCCCATCTCCACGGCGATGGCAAATGCGGCCCCGCCGTCTCCCTCTACGAGGATGTCGCCGAGGTAATGGCCTCCAACCCGCATCTAAAGCCCGTCCTGGTCAACCAGACGACGCTCAGAAGGATGAAGGGCGAGACGAAGAGGCTGAAAACCGAACTCGCCATCGTCAAGCACCAACTGGCCAAGACGCAAGTCGAGGCCGACGCCCTCCGCGAGAAGAACCTTTTCTCCTTCAGCCTGCGGGAGGAGTACGAGGAACAGAAGCGGACGTGGGCGGCGACTCCCGCTCACCTTCGGGTGGTCAACAAGACGGCCTTGTCTCTGCTGGACGATGCAGTCGTCTGCATGGCGCACAAGCTGCTTCTCGAGGCCGTGCTGGTGGCAAGACACATCGAGCCCCGGATGAAGATCGCTGTCGGCACCGACGAGTCCGAGTACCCCAGGTCCGTCGAGGTCATCGAAGAGTACCTGCAGCGCCTGCCCGGACTGGAGATGCTCACGGCGGTGAACTATGACGACATGTCGTGTGCGGTCGAGAGGCTGACCGACGGGTTGAGGGAGCAGCTGGAGATTTCAAAGTACTGGAAGGCTTGAACAGTTCGCTTGACCGGCGGGTTTGACTCGTGTTCTTGGGCAACTGGAATTTGGGATAGGCAAGGCATATCGAGTCAGAACACAGTGGTAGCTGTTTTCCCGCTCGGTGCCGCAGGGAAGTCATATTCCACAGCATGCGATACGTCATATTAAAGGAGTAGCATGAATCAAAAGAGTCCTCGCACAGCTTGGATGGGGCAAACTGGCCACGATGCCGTGATGCTGGCTTTACCTGTCGCGCCTTCGGCTACCTAGACGAACCTCAAAGCGGGGCTGGGTTGAAATCGACTGCTTTTCATCACTGCAAATATTTATATCTTTTGTGTAGTAACTGCCTGCCATCTGATAACCGTGGACTTCTGACAACATCGAGTCCAACAGCATCCACCCACCATGGAGAAAGGCTCAACTTGACTCCGAGCCAGACCTGTACCAACTTTATGAGAACTCCAAAAGCCAGCCAGTCGAACAGATGTATCTCAGAGCATCAAGAACAAAGGGGTATCAACCTCGTCCCTGGCGCAGCACAAAAGCCAGGGTACTCTCAAAACCCGCTACCAATGAAGTCCATTTTCCCAAACTTCCAAGGGGATGAGGGGCAACAAAGGCAAATCCAGCATCTGAACAAAAAGAAGAAAAGCCCAAATTTTCTGCTCAAAGGATATCATCCATAGGATGATTTCGGTTCTCTGTAGCCAGCGCATCGTGAAGATCCCTGAGCCCCTGCTCAATCTCGTCGATCTGGTGACCAAGGCCGCTGTCGCCCTGAAGCCTGGCAAAGTTGTAGCGCTCGTAGTGACGAGCGAGTACCTATTTTGAACACACGCAGAAGTGCTCATGTCAGCTATACTCTTGTTTGATTTTGAAAGGTGCTTTGCTTACCAGCCTGATCTGCGACAGATAACTTCGGAAGGACAACGCTCCCCGCGACTTATTGTTGCCATTCTCAATGTTGCCATACGAACAAGACAGCATGGTGTAGATTTGCAAGTGTATATCTGAGAGCTTGGAGAGGGGCTGGGCCGCGGCGTCTGGGCCGAGAGTGCTTTGGATCAGGAGTATGTCGTCGAGTAGACTATTGAAGAGCTCTGTCATGTAGTCCAGGCGGGACTGGAACTTCTTCTCCTCGTGGAGGCGCTGGGATAGGAGGTCCATGATCTATGAATGCGTCAGGTCTCTGTTTGAGATGAAGGAAAAACGTTCTGAAAGGGAGGATCGGTGGGTGGGTGGGTGGACTTACAGGCTCCGTGCCCATCATCACGCGAAGCCTCCGGCCTTTGCGGTCCACTGTGACCGATTCCGCAACGCAACCCTCCATTCCCATCGCGTTTGTAAGGAATTCGACATTGTTGTAGGTGCCCGGCTCAAGCTCTTGGACGCGCGAGGTGGTAGGTCCGCTGCTGGGCCTGGCGTTGAAAGAAGTAGCTTGGCCAAAGGTCGGGTTTGCAGCAGCAGCGGCGGCCTGCTCCTTCTTGGCCTGCGCCTTCTTGAGGCGGTCGCGTTGCCGCTTTCCCATGGTCTTCTTGGACGCCATGACCGTGTCGCTTTTTTTTTTTTTTCGGATTAATATGCTATGCTGGGTGGTCTTGTGTGATGAGAGGTCGAAATTCGATGTGGTTGCGAAGGGAAAGGATTGGATGAGGTGTGCGGGATTTGGAGAAGGAGTTGGCTAGCAGTGTTGGCTGGGGAAAAAAACTGCCACTTTTCTCCGTCCCAATCGCTCAGGTGGTGGGCGAATCGGCACTGCTTTTTTAACATTTTCTTGCATCCTGAGGATGTCGGCGGAGATAACTTATATGTGCAACAACCCGTTTGGCTTCCTGGAATTCGAAGCTCTCAGGGTTCCGAGCGGATTCGACGCGGTTCCAAGTGGCGTTTTTGTTTACTCCCATGTGGCTTTCCTGTATTCTCCATAGGCTTGAGAGAGAGGTTTCTAGGCCGGAACGCGTCTTTGACGTGAGGGAAGCTGCCTCGGCCAGGAAGCGCATCGAGGTCGATGCTGGTAGATGGGCAGCGAAACGAAACGAAGGGATTTGCTGCCTAGGTACTTCCACGCCACCAAGTACCGCTCAGTCACTCCCGATCAAAGCGCAAAACGAAGCCATTCTCACTCTCGTCGACGCGCTGCGACCGATTTCAACAGTTAGGTATTCGCGGGAAAAGAACCAAAAAAAAAAGAAAAAAAAAACATTCCATTCAAGTTTGAGACGAACATGTCCATCCGTCGCATTGCCCATCCGCTCGATCGCCCGCCCCTACTCCCCATCTCCAGTCCCCAAAGATGCAAAGCCATTTGAGGATATTTCCACGCCCGATAAACCAGAAAAATAGACAGCGCCCATCGCATTTGTCGAGACTGCCGAGGTTGACCAAGCATCGCGAGTCGCCAATGACGTGAGGTCCCACAGAGGCTCCCCCAGTCCACGTGTCAGCGCACTGCATGCACCGGAGCAGACTCCGGAGGGGTAAAAATTCGCGCCCCTCTCATGTACCCCAGCGCCACCGATCGGAAACGGCTCCGATCGAAATCCAAAACCGACGACAATCGCCCACCGTGATTCCATGCCCGTCGCCCCAGCCCGCCGCGAAGCTTGACAACGCTCGAGTCTCTCTCAAATAGGAACCCTCGTAGATGTGTGTCCCCAGATGTCCAGCTTCGTCGCCCTTTCTTCCGCCGGCGCGAAAGATATCGGCGGGCATGCGCAAGGGCGACGACTGAACACTGACAGCGTGGGCTACCTGCAGGAGATGATGCCTGTGACGATGAAATACAACGTTTGGAGTCCTTTGCTACCCGGGCGAGAAGGCATCGGTACCTCGCGCGGTCTCGACATTGATTCGGTGTTGGGCAGACACTGCGAAGGCAGCGATCCCTTGCAATCCCGATTCGCTCCCTTTAACCTCTTCCCGTGTCTGCTTCCATTCGACCGATCTTGCTCAATCTTCCCGCATCCTTCGTGATCTTGGCGCGAACTCGGGGTGTTTGCGCAAGGGAGTTGATTTGATCTAGTCGCTGGTCGGATTTCTCGCGTCTTTCTTGCGTCGTCTCGTAAATATATGGGTTCGTTGGGTCGGTGCTGGACAATCTCGGTGTTAGCCTTTGTTTCAATGATCTCGGACACCCACCCACCTTTGATCTTCCTCGCGCCCTCTGCATCATGTGTTTGGGCAACGCGACGTGAGCCTTTGTCACTTGGGCCTCCGACGCCTTTTCATTGATGGCGCCTTTGTGATACGTTCGAGAGATGGCTCGCTTTGTGTGAACGCGACGCGTCGCGACGCCCTCAGGTCGGGAATGAGGAAAGAGACCTGGCGCGACGCTCATGTCAATGTCGTGTCTGTCTCGCAAAGGATTTTGTATCTTACCAGATAGATCTATTCGGCTCGCATTCTTGAGGCAAAAAACATCACATTACTGAGTTTCGGAAGCGTCAAAATGAAGCGGAAAGAGCATCGATTCTTCTGAACTATCAACATGAAAAAAAAAGATCCAACCCACCCAAAGTCCATCCAAGCAAGCCCCTGCCCATCCATCGCGTCGCCGGTGACGAAAGAAAAAAGTGAAGTTTGATCGAGGTACCTGTGTCTTCATCCAGTCAGCTTTGGGAACCAAAACTGAGTAAGTCCGCAATTGATGTGCTTGAGTGGTCGCTTGCCCGCGCTTTCCTCGCGATCTAGCTGAAAGAAGCACTACCGCATGTCACATCAAACAGCCGTTACGACCATCGTCTCCCAAGGTGCAATACCCCGTCACTGAAACGTGCTCTCCTAGCGGATGCCAGGCCATTCGGAGTGAAGGCGCACTATCCCCCTCCTCGCCCTAAGGCTTGGAGAGGGGCAGTAACGAGAGAAAGATCGCAGTCGCGAAGCCGTTGCCACCTCGAGATAACCGCAAAGCAGAAATCTCGAGGCAGGGGGCCGCCCCTCCTGAAAGCTGGCGATGTCGTGCGAGACAGGCGAAAGATTCCGTCCCGAACATCTCCAGCCCCCGGGATGGCGGGCTTTGGCCACCACAGCTCCGCGGTTGCTCTGGCAGGCTCAAGACCGAGAAAGCCATCAAAAGGGATGAAGAAAAATGGACTTACCGATGAAGGGCAATGGCGATGCCTTTCTGAGGGCGTGGTAGTGTCGTTGAAGGGAAAAAAAGAATGGAGGAAAGCAAGATGGAGAGGAAAAGATTGAGCAGAGCAACGGAAAGTTGGGGAGATTTTATACCCTCCGGGGGAGGACTACTGATTGCGGGACGCGGTTACTGATTGCAGCCCTCGGGTACGTACTTTGGCATGAATTTTCTTATTGGACGGTATTTTCTCTTTTATTTTATATTTTATCGAGTTGTGGGAGGATCTAGGGAAGGTGCAGCTGTCTGAGGTTTGAGGAAGGAAGGTGCCGGGGCAAGGAGCTCCTTCCGTGGCTGGTCGAGACGCCTGCCGCACCGCAGACATTACACTGTAAGGGACGACATGGACCCGCCTAGGCTCCTTTCGCTGTGCGCTGAAGGGAGTCCCATGCTTATGTTCTGGTACTGCAACACAGAACTAGGCAATGACGTACCACTAAGGTAGGTAGGTTTCTTAGGCCATGTCGCGTCTGGCCGAGACACGAAACTGGAAGATCGAGAAAGGATAGGAGTGGGTTTCAGGTATGCTTGGCTCAACCGGCGTCGCATGGAGCCTGATTCAACTGATACGGCAACGATTTCACAACCGGTTACTTTGAGAACGCCTCCCACGGCGCCATTCCCTAATAACCTGATAACGCCCAGGAAGAGGCTCGTAGAACGTTTGAATTGTTTATCTATCGTTGCTCTTCATCCCGGTTCATCATTTCCGGCGTCCGGCCAAGTCTTTCATCTACTGCTGGGTTTGCGTCGAGTCAGACTGACCCTGCAACTTCTGCTCATGATCGTAAACCTTGGCGCGCAGATCCGCGAGCTCTCTGCTCATCTGAGCAACCTGCCGCATGAGCGTGGCGACCGTATTTTCCGTATTCTTAAGTTGAAGGCTCTCCTGGGTGAGGAAGTCGTAGTTGGCCCAGTTGTTGTCGCGGACGCTCTTGTCCAGGGCCTCCACCTTCTCTTGGGCCTTCTCATTAAGATTCTGCATGTCTTTACGGAAGAGCTTGACGTTGTTGTTCGTAGCCTTTCGGTACCTGTTGGCTGCCTGGAAATTGAACAGGTCAGAGGCCAACTCCTCGAGGCTTCTCTCACCCCCCCAACGCTGAGAAGACGTACCTTGAGCCGATCGTCTCGCGATAGCTGCGTGTGGGCCGGAACTGGCTTTCCCTGCGATACCGCTTTCATTGCCTCCCTTCGTTTGAGCTTGGCCCGTCGGCGGGCTATCTTGCTTGGCCTGTTCTTCGTCATGACGTTGCTTTGATGGAAGGGGAGTTCGTGGAATAGAGTAGTTGGTCAGGAGAAGTGTGTCGGACGAAGGGGTTGGGAAACGGAGTATGGATGATGCAAAAGTAGACCGAACTCACTGTAGGTGCTCCGGGCTCGCTAACCCCCCCTATTTCGCGTCTCTCAGACCTTAGCCTAGGTGCCTAGGTACGGTATTGTGTCTCTTCTGCTGTTGGATCACCCAGAAACTGTTGGTCCCAAGGCGGTGGGAGTTTTCGCGCCTTCCTGCTTGGTTGCTAGAAACCCTTCACCTTTCACCCTCTCTCACCCTTCCAACTCACCTCTTTTTCAGCCGAGTATTTTTCGGATCCCACAGCAAACTACTTCATCATCCCAGCTTCGACGTTAAGAGAACGCGGATCACTCCCAAGCAAATACATATCACTTCCGACAAGAAACGTAGTCATCTCGACCAAAACTTGGTAAGCTTTTCAGGTGACTCTCATCTTCCAGCTTCGTTGACATGGAAATCCAGGCCCAAGATGAACCCAAACGACCAGCAGCAGATGCAGGGCCTCTCGTCCTTTGGAGTGAGTCCCTCCGTTGTCCGCTCCCAAGGGCATCTCGGCTGACCCTCTAAAACCAGGCCCTCTCCCTCCGTCCCGCCGCCGCGCCCCCCGCGCGCGAGCTTCTCGGTGATCAGGCCGTTGAGCAGTTTACAAGGGATGCAGTCGCTGCCAACGACCAGATTTCTGATGGCTACGCCCGCCGCCAGGGAATGGCCTTTATCCGCGCCTTCGGCTCCCTTCAGCGCGGCCTTGCAGACCTCAGCAACCAAAATGAAGAGTTAAACTCTTCGATGCTGAACGTTAACGCCTATGCCGCCGAACAGGCCGTTGGCATCAACGAGGCCCGTGATAATTTTCATGAGGCTCGTTCGGACTACCAGCAATCCCTCGAGAACCTGAACGCCGAGCATCGGAGGGCGCTCGCCTCCGAGCAGGATAACGAGGCCCTCAAGCGGGAGAACGAGGCCATCAAGCACAAGGTCATCGAGCACGAGGCTCGCATCGCAGAGCTGGAGGCCTGCCTGAAGCAGACGGTCACCGAGATGAAAGCTCGAAATGCAGAGCTGGAGGCCGAGAACAAGAGGTCCAAGGAAGCCGTGGAGGCGGTGACCAAGTTCTTGGGCCAGTTTGGATTTGTCCAGCAGTGAGCCTGCTGCTTCTTGAGGGACGTTTAGCAGAACCTCACCTGTATCCCTCTCTCTTGTACGGAAAAGCACTACACTAGATAGCTGTCACGAAGCCCCAATTATCAACATCAGAAGTCCCGAGTCAAGTAATCAAGCATACACTCTTCACTCTGTAAGAAGCTGTCGTGGCCCACACGTAGATGCGAATGCCAGCGCTGCTTACAGTGGTTCCACGTTTGCAGCGTCACAACTACTAAACGGTTGAATGACGTAAATGTAGGCCAGGCCGACTTCAGTACTAGCAGTTTGACCTCGCGTCCCTCCATCTAGCAATCGTGGGAAATTAGTTGCCTCTGCTACTGTCAGGGCCTATGTGGTGGTGGGTATTTCTGCGCCTTCCTATTTGGTTGCTACCTAGGTACGGCCCGTCTCTCCCATCCTTCTACCACCCAGTCTCTTCACCCACCGCTCCCGAGATCCGCCAGGCCGTCGATCAGGACGACACCCTCGGCTCGCTGGCACCGATGGTCGACGACATCATCCAGAGGCTTGTGTCTTTTCGGGAGCGCATTCTCCGTCAGAGGGAGATCGAAGAGCTGGAGGCCGAAGCCAAGGTGCTGATGGTTGCCGCCAAGGAGAGGAAGGCCGAGAGACGTGGGCGTGGGAGCGCCAGCTGAAAGAGAATGGATCAAGTGCTGGAACAGCAGGCTTTTCAAGCCGCAGTAAATCTCTTAGGGGGAATCTGAGGAGACTAGGTTCACTGGCGGCCCTTTGTCGCATCCAATCACGCATAGATAGCTAGCTTTCCCAAGAACTCCGAGTGCCAAAATCGGCACCTTCTACCTTCCAATCAAGAAAACACCTCCAACCCCGTGGGAGATCCAAAAGCTTGAATATTGTAGATGCAGGCTGACTTTGGTGCTGGTGGCTCGGCCTCCCTTTCTTTCCCTCTGGCAGCCGGGTGCTTAGGCAGTTAGCTGCCTCTGCTGCTGCTGCCAGTTGGATCAGCCAGCAATTATGGGTCCCGGCCCCGTCACATAAGTGGTGGTGGTGGGAATTTCTGCGCCTTCCTACTTGGTTGCTTCTGGTCCCGTTTTCTCCCACCCTTCCAACTCATCCCTCTTCACACTCATCTCGTTTCCTCATCCACATATCAAAACCCTCCCTTCGTCCTCAATCGACACCAAACATCAACACCTCCAGTAAAACACCTTTCGCTCAGCAAAAACATTGGTAAGCATTGTTTGAGACTGCTATCTTACCGCTCTCTGACCTGGACCAGCCAAAGCCCACCATGAACACCAACCGTCGCCAAATCAAGACCAGAACCTTTGCTGAACGCGTGAGTACTCTCTTTCCGACCTCTCCTCCTCATCCGAGATTCACCTCCAGCTAACTGTTTTTATCCCAGTGTGGCACCGACCAGGGTTTTAACTGCCCGGACCCAGAGGTCAACGAACTTGTGAGAAGAGTCGACAACGCCCTCAAGGAGGCATACAAGGCAGCCGACACACTGAAGAAGGGAGATACGGAACTACTGGCTCTGGTCGAAAAGATGGAGGCAAAGGTTAGCAGCTGGAAGGATGAGGAGCAGGCGGCTGAAATGAAGCCCGAGGCACAGTGAAGCCTGCTTTCTTTGGGGGGCCGGGGGATCTGGCGATACATCACCATCCACCACCTTTGTCACCTTTCACCCCTTGGTCACATTGCATCACACATAGATAGCTACTACACAGCTTGAGTGCTAGGATTAGCATTCTTTAATCAATTATGCACTTCTGACTCTGCCCACTTTAGGTTTTACTATCCAAAGCACTTGATCCAACCCATTTTCCATCTCGATGTAGTGTATCTGTATGTGTGTGTGTGTGTGAGTGTGTGTGTGTCTCCCTAGGTTACGTCCTTAGTAATCTAATAATAATAAAGGTACAGAACAACGCACGTATATTCTTTGTGACATACACTTATGCTTGATCTGCGTAATAGTGAAATCATCTCTTTTTCAATTATTGCATTGATTTAATTCCTTTGTCACCCAGAACGTAGTGAGAGCAGTCTGTCCAATTGATTGAGGATTTGATTTCCGATGATCTGAATGAGACTTCAGAGGGGGGTATCTAGAGTTTCTATCTGCTGCCCTGCAGCTGGCTTTTCCTGGAACCCCTTAGCGCTCCATTCCGTCCACTCAAGCTTGCGGCGTCCTCCCAAGCCTTCTTCGCCTCGCACTTCTCCTGGATCTCAGCCATCACCCCCTCCCAGGCCGTGACATTGGCCTTAATGAGGCCGATGTCCTTTGCAAGGCCGGTGTGATGATGTTGGGTGCATTGTCCTGGTTTAGTGCCTCTAGGGCACGGGTGACAGCTATGTTGAGCACCTTCACCTTTGGCTTAAGATACCTTCTCTCGTTGAGGAGCTCGTTAACGGCCATGGCCTCGATGTGATAGTTGTGTCTTCTCTGGGACAAGGAACAGTGGTTAGCGGGCAGCCGGAAAAGTGTGTGCGCCTGTGCATGTGGAGATGGTAGAACTTAACAGGTTCTCAATGCCATAGGTATCGGAGTTGTGGGTGAAGTCGTTGATCAGTGTCAGGACTTTCGCGCAGCCGCCGATGGTGAACTTCGGGGTCAAGTCCTCAGGTTTCTTAGTGGTAGCCCTGGTGATTGTCAGCCATCTGATGAGGAGGATCGGGACTAGGGGAACTGGAATGCCCTTACATTGTAAAAGATCTTGTGGATGGCAAGTTGATGTGGATGTGGGTGATTGTTTGGTGAAGGAATTTGTTATGAAGAATGAGCGCGTCTCAATAATTTGCACGAATGTTGTGTGTGTGTGTGTGTGTGTATGGTGTGTGTGTGTTGTTTTGGAGAGGAAGAGTGAATCAGGGGGAGAAGTGGGGGGGGGATTTATTTATCCCTTTCTGGGCTGAGGCCGACCGGGACACAGATCAGTAAACACCCTCAGATCACTAATGGTGAGCTGAGATGGGGCTCCACAGTCCACTGAATTATTCTGAGGCTCTGTGGCCGTAGCTGGGCAACTGAGGTATTATTGGGGGTACGTACACTGAGAGGTGCCGGCAGATCAGCTAAATGGGAAGGCACCCTGGGGTCACACCCAGGAGCTCTTTCCCAAACGGCTGCTATGGTTTATGGGGGGTGAATGGGCGTTTGGAAGATGCTGAGGACTACCAGAGGAGGCGTTTTGGGAATGGGAAGCCCTTCTGTCTGCGCGGGCATGGGACTTGTTCGATCGGACAGCGAGATTGTCCAAGGGAGTTCCCATTCAAACGAGGCTAGATGCTGGCTGGGCTCGAGGGCGTCGAGGGCGAGAGATGTCTTTTGCCTTGGCGATGCCTCATCCTGCCTTCTTGAGCCATCCAAACGCCTTGCGTCTTCAGCGCCTCCTTCAGTCCAAAGATCGTGAGAATGAGATTGTCTGTCTGCATTCTCCCGGTTCAGTGTTTCCCACGTCGCGACATATCGTCTGAGGATAGGATATTGCAATCACGAAGGGGGGAAACTCTCGCCCGGTTTAACTGCTAACCCCGTAGGGCAAGCCTCCTCGGTCTCCGGTGCTGAGGCTCATCTGCCCTACAGGTCGCGGTCTAATCCCTGGCAAGATGACTTCCTTCCGAAGTGCCCATGCGGCATACATTTCAACCCATTGCGTACCCAGGCGAACTTATCACAGCGTCCCCAAGTCAGATCTGGAGGCTCTTCGTCCACTGTACCAACAATGCCATCGCATGGGGGAGGGAATTAATTGCGCAGGGTACCTAGGCACATCCCACCTCTCAATTATCCCAAAGTGGAAATAATAAAATACAGCCACGGTACGTATCTTTCAGCATTTTCCAAAATTACTGATCTGGGACACAATTCTGCTGGTTGCTAGGTGACGTCAGGTCCCAAGGTGAGGTGAAAAGGTGAAGTGAGGTTGGTTTTGAGGAAGGAGCCCAAGTGGGTGGTGTGGCGGCGGGGCACACCTGCCGGCACCCACCCACCACGACTGAGCCGCACGCCTCCAGTACCTAGGCACCTCCCTGTACGTACTACCTGTCAACCAGCACGAGGACTCGATACGAGACAGTCCAATGCGAAATGGATTGGCCTACTTGGTTGTTCCATCGCGATGGAATTGTCCTGGCAGGTCTCAGGAATCAGTGACCGGGTAGTCCCCTGCTGCTGTGGTCAAGAGCAGCGTCTTTCGGGATACCGTTGGCTTAACAACTTGGAGTGTCCATGCAAACTACTCTAATATGCCCTTTGGGTCGAAACAGTCACACACGTGAGATGCAACCAGACTCCCAGACTTGCAATGGCACCGGAAACTTTGCTGCCCTCGTGCATGCTGAATATGACCTCTTCCCGGGGGCCAGCCCTGCCCCCATCTTCCGTTCCAGTCGACAACTTCTCCATCAGACCCAATTATCCTCTACTAATGTTCCACAAGGTACCCAGATCATATCAAACTGTTCTCAGACAACCGTACGAGCGAATATCGGAGAACTGTCGTAAATAGCTAGGCATACTCACTAATGATCAGGATATCTAAACAGACTAATGCGGACGTTAGTTCTTCTGCTGTCAGAGTCGGAGATGAAATTGGGAAAAGGCAGAACTATAGGACGAACTATGGAGGTATACATGTGAGATGTACAAGGCGGATACTTTTATTCGAGAGCCCTAGGTTTCGTTTCCTATACTTATCGTCTCAGTGAAGTATCGCAACAGCACGTAGAAGTAACGAAGACGACGAAAAGAAGCGACGATGACGGACAGAAGCACCAAGAACGACGGACAGGGGCAACGGGGACAGACAGACAGAAGCGGCAAGGATGGACAGAAGAGACAACGGCGACGGCCAGAAGTGATAAAGTTGGACAGCAGTGGCTATTGTAGCTGGAGGGGATGTAAGATGAGGAAAGGAGTGTTACAGGCTGCGCCTGATCGGAGTATCGGCGTTAGCCGATACTGACTTGTGGAGTCGAGGACCGACTAGTGG
>WIGN01000324.1:0-48062 GCA_014235955.1 Colletotrichum sojae | reverse complement strand
TAGTCGGCGCTCCCGGCTCCTTGGTAGGTCAAATGAGGCGAAAATTCCCCGATTATTCCGCGCCCCTGGGGAAGCTCAGCTCATGTCAGTTTTGACGTGACCTCCTGACGTCTACGTGCGTCTGCCAGGAGCGCGCCATTTCGAACCAGCTCCAACGCTGCTGCAGCTCGCATGCTCCAGCCCGTCTCGAGAGACAGCGCTTAGCGGTAGGTTCTTGTAGGATGACATCCCGCGTGTTCGGACTGTTTGCTTCCAGGGGGTGTCGACCGGACATTTCAGGACCAGCCGAGGGTTCGCTGCGTTAACATGATGTCGGACTATCTGTCCGTTCGGAAGGGCAACGAACGGGCTCTCCTCTACGCAAACTCTAGGCACGGAGTTCGGCCGGGGCTAGCTGCCTCCACGTCGACAAAAGAGCAGCCCTCAATGATGACAGCTGCCTCGAGGCAAGAGGGCTCCCGTATTCACCCTTTCATAAATCAGCAATCCGTAAAGAGACTTGATAGATTGGACAATTTTGGAGAGGCATGACTAACTTTGAGCGCCTGCGTCAAATTGCGCCCAATAAATTATACCTAAAACATGACAGGGCCCTTCGGTAACTCTCGGTCTCGCGATGAAAGCCGCACCTCATTTTGATTCTTCCAAATTGCCAAGACGGCACCGGCAAGACAGCAACGGGGAGTACTCTCTTAGCGCCCTTTACTGCAAACCCTGGCGAATGGCGTATACATGTAGAGACGAGTTGGATTGGAAAATGCGATACTTGGAAGTTGGAATGCTTCCTTCCTCTCTTTCTGAGCCTGCTGTCAGCAACTCACGACGTGCTGGGAATATAGTGCTCATACCAAATATCGCGACAGAAACAGCTGCAACTGGTCATACTTTTCAACTAAACCTCCGAGCCACGCTTCCTCGTCTCATGCAGAAGAGTTCTCTTACCTAGTGCCAGCTTTGTCGGTTCCGTCCTGGGCAGCTGATGGAGGACACGAAATGTCTTTGGGTTGATACATCAAACCGCAGGCCAGGTCGAATATATACCTTCTTGACACTAACACTACGACTCCGATTCATAGCGCGATCCGTATCTTTGATGTAGAAGTAAACTTGGAATGTTGTTTATTCGGCCGCTTCCGGGACGGCCCGGTGGGATTATTGCCAGCAGTTACTGTGTTCATCCATGATCCAGCCGACGGGATAGGAAGCCTGAATGCTTGGCTACCTAATGTTTTGCGTCCTTTCTACCTATTCCACAGCCAGCTGAAAATGGGTTACTCGTGTCTCAGGTCTTTTGACGTTGGATTAAGATTGTTTTTAACTTCGTTGTGCAACGGCTAAGACGATGCCGGATAATCCGAATCGGACCCTAATTCCGTCGACGTCTACCCAGCCACCACCCATGGATTATTGGCTACCCTTTTTCTATTCCATGCATGGTCCAGGCATGACTTTCTCGACTCCCATCCCTGAATCCGACATCACCATCCAAGACGCCCGGCGATCATCGTGGAATGTTTGATAAGCCATCAAACTCTACCGTCTGTCCACCACGCCTTGTGACCCACGTTGCGTCCCCGATAACAGTTACTGCAGAATATGTCGCACTCAGTTCCATTTATTGTCAAAGGCGCGCCCTGCGCCTTGCGCCCTACATATACGCCTTGAGATAAGCCTGGATCACTTGCAACACAAGCACCACCAGCGATGTTGCTCAAATCACCTTAAATAGGAATCGCAGCTTAGGGGAATGTTTGCAATGTGTTTCTATAACGACATCAGCAAAATATCGTCAGAAATTCTCAATAGCTTGAGTCTCTGACCAGTCAAAATGACAGTCACATCCCCGTCCCCGTTAGATGCCTGTCGACTGAAGCTCGAATGGACAAAGCACCCAAAACCGATACTGGAGCCTGACTCTCCCGAGGTTCTCGGCATGCAAGCCGCCACAGACCACATGACCACGGTCTCTTGGACCTCCGCCAAAGGCTGGGATGCCCCAAAGCTTACGCCCTATGCGCCGATTCCCGTAATGCCCTTAGCCAAGGCCTTTCACTACGCAACCGAGGCGTTCGAGGGCATGAAGGTTTACCGCGGAGACGACCGCAAACTGCGCCTGTTGCGGCCCATCTACAACTGTAACCGTATGCTCGCTTCAGCAGCCCGCATTTCGTTGCCTGGTTTCGAACCCGAGGAGCTTCGGAAGCTCATCTGTAAGCTCTGCGAGATCGAGGCGCCAAAGTGGCTTCCCAAGGACCAGGGCGGATCGAACCTGTACATCCGCCCGAGCATCATCGGAACAGATGACAGTCTAGGCGCTCTTGTATATCTTCATCATCCACTGGCCCACCCCAAAGACCAACGCGCCTCCGCTGCATCTCCTGTCCAGCCCTGAGACCGCCGTCCGAGCCTGGCCCGGCGGCACGGGAGCAGCCAAGATCGGCGCCAACTACGGCCCAGCCATCCGGACGCTAACCGAGGCCAAGAGCCTCGGCTATGATCAGGTACTCTGGCTGTTTGGGTCTGACCGCGAGATCACAGAGGCTGGTGCTGCCAACTTCTTCGTCATCTGGAGGACGGCTGAGGGGACGCTCCAGATGGTGACGCCGCCGCTGGGCGGGGACCAGACGATCCTCGCGGGCGGGACCAGGAGATCCATCCTCGAGCTGTCGCGCAAGATGTTCGGCGCCGACCGCTCCGACGAGGTCGCGAGCGAGGCCGAGAGCTGCGAAGTGGTGGAGAGGAAGATTACCATGACCGAGGCCGGGCAAGCCGCGGAGGACAATCGTGTTCAGGCGGCTTTTGTGACTGGGACTGCGTATTGGTTACAGCCCGTGTCCGAGGTTTTTTTCGACGGTCGGACTCTCGCGTTCCCCGTGGGCCAGGCTCCGCACATGGTACTGCTGCGCGAGAAACTAAACAACATCGTGTGTGGGAGGGAGCCCAGCCCTTGTATTGAAGTTATCGACGAGAACTGAGACCTTAGATGGATTCAATGAAGCGACGAAGCAACGTGGAGCCAGTCGTCATTGCAATCAACAGGAAGTCTGAAGATCTCTTCTTACATTCCAACAGAGGTCCGGACTCAAGTCCAACTGTTGTGGTGTTTTTAGTGGCCGACAGCTCCGTGTTGAAATTCCGGAATGCACTCCGGCGCCCAGTCCCTTGCTCGCTTCTTTTCACTCGTCTCTTCCCAGCAACTCGACTCATCAGACCAGCTAGGAATTAGGCGTGTTGTGAGTTAATAGGCGCCCGTGCGAGACGTCAGTGACAGCCACCGACAAGGAACCCCAAAGGGGAATTCAGTCGTCAATTCGTGGATTCAAATACGGCCATACGTGCCGTGCTAACCTCGCATCCAATCACACGTTGCTTCGAGCGCAACCCCCTTGCTAAGTCGGGTTGTTTGCTAGCTTCCAAGAAGCCCGCTTTAACCCAGCGACAACCCTTTCATTTGACGTCGGCGAGAATTGCCCAAGTGAACTCGGTGAGAACAACGATAATAGGGGATCTGCGACGAAAGACATGAAAACAATATAAGCAAACGGGATGCTACAAACTGTTTCTTGGCTCTTCCTCGGCCTCGTTCCACAAACACACCAACTTCGATATTCACTCCTTTATCGTTTTTCTCTTCATTCGCTCGTTTGAAACCAGCTAACCATGCGCTCCACTTCTTTCGCCGCCGTCGCTGTCCCGCTCGCAGCGCGAGCCGTTGCAGCCCAGTACGACGACTGGAAGTTCGGCAACATGTTTAACATCGGCCCTGCCGGCAGCGCCATCGCCAAGGCGACGTGGTCTTTGGTTCCCCCCTCCATCCCTTGCGGGACCGTGACGCAGGACAAGAAGGCCCAGCCGTGGATGTCCATCTGGGTCGGCATCTCCCAGTCTCTGAGCGACCAGGGCACCGACCTGTTCCAGCCCTTGCTCAACTGGGCCCCCAACAACGCCCAGGAGTGAGTAATCCGTGATGTGCATGGCGTGTGTTAAGGTCTACGGGCTAATTCGTGATCGCCGCAGGGGTTGTCCCGCGTCCAACTCTGAGTGGTGCGTCGCTGCAAGCACTTACACCGGTGGTAAGCAACGACATCCAAATTCTCTCTTTGGCAGAGCGCTGACGGCTCTGTAGCTGGTATTCAGGTCGCCCAGCCTTACGTCGCGATCCCTTCCAAGTCCGACATCGACTTTGAGCGTCAGTTTCCCCCTGAACCTGATCTGCCGAAGGTTTGATTGCTGACGCCATACTAGTCTCCCACGACGCCTCAAAGGGTGTGACCCAGAAGGTCTGGATCAACGGAGCTCTCGTCTCGCAGCAGACCGACAGTACGCAACCCTCAACTCCACCGAATTCGCCCATTCATGTTGCTAACAACGGCATACAGAGGACACAAACGGCAAGGCGCCGACCTACATCTTCTCCAGCAACGAGTGCTACAAGGGCACCTGCGGAACCCTTGACGCCTACAGTAAGTTCCTCCCTCCCATAGCACAGGTCCACGTCTGGGCAGTATCTACCCCGCCGATGCTAACTGTCCCAACCCAGACTGGGCCAACCTTACCGTCACCCTGACCAAGGCCGACCCCAACTTCGGCAAGACCCTGCAGCTCACCGGGGCCAGCTCCAGCGGCTTGAAGACGACCGACAACGGCAAGACCTGGCACGCCGACTCGATCAAGATCAACCAGGACTATTTTTACACCGACGGCTCCAAGAAGCAGTGCTAGAGCTAGCACCATGGTGAGACTATGATTCCAAGACCGTCGGGATTGTGCCCCGGGTGTTCCATCATCCATGTCTCTTCGATAGAGGCCGCTGCACAAAAATCACTTCTGCCTTACATATTTCGATTACAAACACATCAATACCGCTTGTACATGCCAAGAGAACATTCGCATACACGCCTTCAGATTCCAGTCACACATCATCCACAGTGAAGCGAACTAAAGCTCCTATTGAGTTGTAGTGAACATTTCTGCAAACCATGGGTTGTCTTCCATCACAACCCCTTTGGATGGTAAGATGCCTCCCATCCAGCAGATCAAGTGCACCATAGGGAACAACACCATGTAAACCAAGCGCGAAGTCAAAAGTGTCTTGCTCTGCCCGAGAGAAAACCCACAAGCAGCGCTCGTGATTGCTCAACCCTCAAATGATCCCTACACAGATCGTCCATGACCTTGAGTCACCATAAGCATCTTCCCTACGGTTTCCTCATTAAGCGCATTTTCCGCCTCACTCAGCGACTGTGCCACGGCCGTGGCCCCGCGCTCAACGACGTCTGCTCCATACGTCGCCATAACCTTTTCCCGAGCGGCGGCGTCTTTTCCAGAATCTCGAAGCTTTACAAGCGAATTCACGTAGTTTAGCGAATCTATGATGGCATGCTGGAGACCCTGACCGCGGACTGTCATCAACGGGTTAGCAAATTCCCCTCTACGCGTGGGCGGTTGCCGGGTGGACTTACACGGTAGCATGGGATGCGCCGCATCCCCCGCAAGCGTCACCCTCCCCTCGTGAGTCTTCCACGCCGACGGGAGCCAGTACTTCATCTCGTCGACGTAGCAGGGGCTACCCTCAGGGGTCCATTCCATCGCTGACCGGAATGGCTCGCAAAGGCCCTTCATGTCGCCCTTGGCGTACTCAACAGCCCCCGGGCCGCTGAGGGTGACGGAGTGGCCCTTCCAGACCTTGACCCAGAAAGTCTCGTAACCGGCGATGTTCTTGGGGTCGTCGACCGACATGACTGCGCACGCAAGGTTAGACCGTCCTTTCCGGCTTGCAAAGGTGCCCCGAGAAACTCACCGCCACAACCAGCCATGACGCCAGAACCAAGCATCAAAGCGCACACCGAGTGAGTCTTGAGAATAGTCTTCACCTTGTCTTCGTCGTTGTACCGGACATTGCAGTTGGCGATGAGAAATCCGGAGGGAACTGGCTTGGCAGCCTCGGCGCCGACAAGCAGCTCGCGGATCTTGGACGAAACACCATCTGTCCCCAACACGTAGTCCGCGTCAAAGCTACTTCCGTCGCCGAAGGAAAGCCGGACGAACTCCTCTCCCGGGACGAGCGCGCTCAGCTTGCTGCCCCACCGAATATCCAACCCCTCAGCGAGTACCTTCCGGCATCGCAGACGACTAACACGCCGTGCTCCGGGGGTCGGGTTACGAAAGAGTACCTCGCCCGTCTTGCCGTTGTAACCCGGGATGCTCTCGTCCCACTCGTCGAACGCCAGATGCGGGTTGCAAAACGCCTGCGGCAGCTTCTCGAGGACGGAACCCGGGACCAGTTCGGCGAGCGTCGCCATGCCCCAGTGAATGAGGATTGTCCAGTCCCTGGGACGCGCGTCGATGCTGGCATCGCGCTCGAACACGACAACTTCGAATCCGCGCTGTCAGAAAGAGTAAGCACAGGGACTCCATCACGGTCGCGTACGAGCCGCACCTTTTGGAGGCCGTGGGCGGCGATCAGACCCGTCAACCCCGCCCCAACGACAGCGACCTTTATCCCGCCGGCACGAGGCGCAGAAGCGTTTTCTTTCGTGTCTTGGATAGCCATCGGAAACTGGAGAGATTAGGGTCGAGCCTAGTACGGAATTCAATGATCACCCTCGGTAGATGACAAAGCCGCGAGCCAGCGTTTGAAGAAACAACAAGAAGACCCAAAGGAGAATTGTCTCATGCGAGAGGAAATACTAATGACGCATTCCATCTAAAAGATATTCGCACACGTGATTCGTAGGTAATCTTGCTATGTTGCTGGATTAAACTCCCTGGCTGTTCCATCGGACGAAACTCTTTTGCTCCGCAGCGGGTGCGACGTCGTAACCGGTTTCCCCAGCTTCGAATCCGAGCGAGCCTCTCGGCTGCCGTTTGGCCGCAGCTCTGAATGGCACCGCTAACTGATTGGGGTCCAGTTCACTGCCAGTATCCATCTGGATCGGCTGTTGTGCAGACAAGCCATGGTAGATCTCCACTTGGGTAGGGCTTAAGAGGCCGACCAAGGTTCATGTTACACTAGGTAGACCCAGGTAGACCCGCGGCGCGTCCTGTAGTTGGGCGCTGGCGCTGCTTCCAAGGACTCTTATTTCAAGGTCCTAGGGTGAGTATGTCAATCCCCTTCATGTAGCAAAGTAATGGTGGATGGACGCGATAAGAATAGGTAGAAACAGCAGGGACCGACAAAATCAATTAAGAGACTGAAGTCTGTGAAAAATCAGTCTTCTTTCTGTTTGAAATAACGAAAAAAAAACATGTACGAAAAATCACCACTATAGTGTTGTTACACTTTTTTTACTTCTTTTGTTGCACACAAGACAGATAGAAGGAACGAGGACAGATCAAATACAAGCAACGAGGGTGGACAGCAATGGGCTAATGCAGCAAATGCTAGAGGGGACTGGTTAGGGATTTTGGAATAAGAGCCACCTGATTATATCAAAGCCCTCTTTTATGTTCCTTGGGCTGGCAGCTGCTTTAACTTCTTCCCGTGATTTTGGTGGAAGTGTATAGTCTATGACTCTATGGCGAGTCCCTGGCAAGACGCTGTTGTTGTGTAGCAACTGGTCTCTCGATAGAAGTAGTAGGATATTGACGGATCGAAAGTTTGAAAGTAATCAAGCTGATGGTTTGTTCATGCAATGAATGTCGTGATGCTTCGTATTGGTGGTGGAGAGGGGGGATGGGCGGAAGCAGAGAAATTTGACCGTGTCTGAGTATCTGCCAACCAGGCGACTACCTATTGCCAAAGTGTCTTTTGTACTTATTTCTGTATCTGAAAACAGTCTGGGTTCTTGCCATCTTATTACCTCCAGGTACATAGACTGATGGGTAGGGGAAGTGGATGGTAACTTGGCGATTACCACATGGTAGTGAGCTTACAAAGCCAGGTACATACCTCACTACGCAGGTTGGAACTTGTGCCATACTGGAAGACCTCCAGTACGTACTCTGCCCAGACAGCAACCAAAGACGTTATGTAATCTGTCCTCTGCCAAGAGGCCAAGAGAGAACCCCGGCTGACTAAGATCCTTCCTGCCGGGGAATGGAGCCATGGCTGGATGCTGATTCGTGCCCTCACCAGACTTCCCCAATCATTCCGGCTTCACACGAGTCACTCCCCTGCGCCCTGCCGTCGCGCTCATTCAAGAGCACTACTAGAGAGACATGTCGTCGGCTCATCCCCCCCCCCCCCCCCCCCAATTCCTGCTGTTCTGGCACATCCTTCAACAGCGGAGCTGTCTGCTCTCAGGTAGGGGCAGCGTGTGTGATATACCATCGTCAAAAGAAGAACAAGAACAAATCTCGACCGACACCACTCCAGACGTCGCCGTCGTCAAGCAAGCTTCATCTCTTTCGCTCCGAAAGAAAAAAGAGAAAAGAAACCTTGACTTGACTTGACAGCTGCCATCTGCTGCTGGTCCCTCAACCGAGATCGCCGTAGGCACCCGGCTCCCTCCAAAGCCCCTCTCACCTGGATGGAGGATCCTCAATCGCAACGTCCAAAGCAGGCCGCCTGTCTGGTCTGCCGCCGAAGCAAGATCAAGTGCGACTATTCTCCGCACGAGAACAAATGCAAGCGGTGCATTCAGCTCGATTCTGAGTGCATCCGGCCGACCTTCCATGCCGGCCGCCAGAAGGGCATCAAGAAGTAAGGGTCCCAAGGTGTCCTCTCTCTCCCTACCCCAGACTATCTCTCCCTCCCTCTCTCTATGGACCACCACGTCTCTTTGGCGTCTGTTCCCCTCCCCCCCTCTCCGCCCCTCCCGCCGACGCCATGTCGTGCTGGTTGTCTCCAGCGGATGTATCCATAGACGCGGGACGCGGGACGCCAGCGACATGACATACGTTCCCCCATCCGTGCCCATTCCAACCCCCACCCTCTCACGCACCTACCAGACGCTCCATTCTTAGTCACCCTTACCATGACACTCACTCACTCTCACTCTTACTCTCATTGTCCGCTCATCCTCATCCTCAATCTCATCTCAATCTCATACTCAAACCACCCTTTAACTCTGAACCTCACTCTCACTCTTACCCTTTACTCATCTTCTCGACATCACCTCCACTCCCGCACTCCCTGCGTACAGCCTCATTGACTAGTGGACGCCCCTCGCAGCAAGCGAAAGGGCTTAGACAAGGCCCTCTACCAGATAGAGCAGGCCATCAAGAGATCCAAGTCCGGCGAGCAAAACTCCGAAGATGACAAGGCCATCGGCAATCTCCAGGCGCTCCTGGAGGGCTCTAGAGCTGCTCGGTCAGCTACCGCCTCCTCTCACTTAGGGCGGGGGTCTTCTCAGTTCAACAGCCCCGATCAACAACCCGAACTCTCGTCTGACGATGACGACGACCTGGACAATACTCCCGACAGCAACGCTTACATGAGCATGCACCACCATGGTGAGGAAAGCCTAGCCATCGACGATGCCGAGAACCCCCTCCAGCTGCTGGCGCGGGCCTCCAACCTACAGCTGTCTCCCAAGCCCATCAGCGGCATGTCGCCCAAGCAGCCCGGCCCTCGCCTCGGCCGCAAGAAGCAGCATCAGCAGCAGCTTCACCAGCAGCAGCTGCCGCACCACGTTGGGAACCCCGACGAGGACCTCGAGATGCAGTCCTTCTTTGACTCGGTCCGCGTCAACTTCGACGTCGGCGACGACATCGACCCCATTTCCATGGGTCTCGTCACCGAGGAAGAGGCCGGATCTCTCTTCGCCTTGTAAGTCGGCTCTCGTAGCCACCGTGACGTCGCCGCATTCTTCTCACCTTGTGCCGCGCAGTTTCCACACCAAGTTGGCTCATACCCGCTGGGGCCTTGACCCCAAGATCTACACCCCGTCCTTCACCCGCTCGCGCTCCGCCTTTCTCTGCACCTCCATCATGGCTGCCTCGGCCCTCTTCCTCCCCTCCGCCGGGGCCCTGTCGAAGAGGCTCTCCAGCCACTGCAAGACCCTCGCGCAAAGGGTTCTGACGAAGCGCCACAAGTCCGTCGAGATTGTCCTCGCCTTCATGGTCAACGTCCCCTGGATGTTCCCCGGCCAGCACAGCACCGACGACGAGACTTGCTGGTACGTCAACATGGCGGCTACCATCGCCATCGACCTGTCCCTCCACAAGCTTCTGGTCCCCATGGAGGTGCTCGGCTCCGGATCCAACATGGCCCTGACGCGCGGGGACTGCCTCGACCCGCGGACGGCCCTCGTCATGGACGGCTTCGGCCAGGTCGAACACACGTCCGACCTCGGCCAGCGGCTCCTTCGACGCCGCGAGCGCTGCTGGATCGCCCTCTTCGTCTTGGAGCGCGGCATGTCGCTGGCGCGCGGCCGCCCCTACACGGTGCCCGTCACCCGGGTCATCAAGGACTGCGACCAGTGGCATAGGTCCAGCATCGCAGACCCCATGGACGGCCACCTCACCTCAATGGCCGTCCTCCGACGAGACCTCGATGGCCTGCTCGCCACCGTCCGCGCCCTGTGCGACGGATCACAGGGGATATCCTCGGACGGCGGGCTCATCGCGCAGTCGATCCAGAGCGCCATCGAGAGGTTCTTCGACCAGTGGCTCACGGAATGGGGCTTCTCTATCGGCACGGGACCCCAGCGTCGCCTGCCGCCCTACGTCGAGATCCTGGTCACCCACACCCGGCTGTCGACCTACAGCGGCGTCATCAACCACCCGACGGCGCCGATGGAGGTCCGGCAGTTCTTCCGCACGGCCGGCCTGTCGTCTGCCGTGACGGTCATGCGCGCAGCCATACAGGGGGAAGCGCAGCTGCAGTCGATCCCGAACAACACGACGATCATGGTCTCCTTCGCCGCCTGCTTCGCGCTGACTCTGAGCTCCTACGCCACGGGAAGCTCGAACCTGGCGCCCAGCATCCGGAACCTTATCGAAGAGACGGCAGACGTCTTGGAACGCATCGGGTCGGCAACAAAGCACAGGAACGGCCTGTCTACATTATACGGAAAGTATCTAAAGAACATCGTGAGGAAGGCCGCCACCGCTATGGACGGCCAGCCTCAGGCGCACATGCACCACCCCGAGGCGCCCCTGCGCCGCGCCAGCCAGCTCAGCACGCCCTCGGCGATGGCGGCGTCGCCTCACATGAACGCGATGGGTCCGCCGGTCTCGCAGGCGCCCTACATGGAGTCCCAGCTCTGGCCCGGAAGTCCCCTGCAGTTCTCCGCCATGTCCGACGACCAGATCGCCGAGGTGCTCAACCGTCCCGGCAACGAGTTCAGCCCGTCCTTCGCGGGCCTGTCGTGGGAAGACATGAACAACTTTGACTGGCTGAGCTGGCCCAACCTGACCGAGCTCGGGTTCTAAGCTTTATGAGTGTGCATGTCCGGGTGGCGGGGCACATCACGCCTTCATGGTCTCAACCGGGGCCGCGAATTGCCACTGGGTCAGCTTCCGCAGCTGCTCCATGAACACGAACGTCAAGACGGTGTTTGGTCTGCAAGAAACACGGGTCAGCCAGCGCTCTTCGACGGTCTCCTATCTTCACCTTCGACTTACGTCAATCTCAGCCACGCCGGGGTCCACCCTCTCATAAGGAACCTCGGGCCCTCTTCGCGGAGGCCAGTCTGCACGACCTGGAGCAAAGACTGGTGTCTTCCGTCAGTAAAACCATATCAACAATATCAACATAGCCTGGGGGGTTGAGCTTACGCTACCGCCAGGCCCGCTCGCGGCGGCGCTCTGGATTCTGCTCTTCAGGACGTCCGCCGGGGCGCAGATGGTCGTCGCCGCGGTTCCGGCAAAGAAGGAGGCCAGGGCGTGCGTTTTGATGTCGTCCTTCATGTCAGTCTTTGCCAAGATGTATCGTTTTGCGGTCGAGTATCTGTTATTTCGCGTGTCAGTCTCTTTGCGTCTTGTCTGGGCCGTTCTTCTGCGGCCGTCCGCTCGTTTGGTTTAGACTTACGTGGCGATCTGTCCCACGTCTGTCGTTTTGTTATTAGCATTGAATCACAGTCGCTCCTTTCTGCCAGAATGTCGTGACTCACTCATGAGAATACTGCGCACCACGTTGGCCGAGATACCTCTGCCAAACGTGCTGATGCCCTCCTCGCGCCCGATCCTGTACAGGCCCTCGAGGGCGTTGGTGTAGGCGAAACGTTCGCCGGCGCTCTTTGCTCCGTCGGCGCACATTCGGACGAGGACGACCTGTGGCGAACGGTGTCAGCATGTTATCGCGACGTCTCCGGATGAGAACAGCGCAGCGTACCTCGGCAGGGTTGCCGACCAGCCCAGCCATGCCACCAGCCAGCCCCGCGCACGCGATCGTGAGGCCGGTCGAGAGTTTTTGTGTGCCCGTGGATTTCTTCGCCTGCTCGCCGAAGTAGTTATAGAGTCCGAACCGCGCGGTCGAGTACGTCGTCTGTCGGAGGATGGACGCCGAGAGGCCGGACCAGAGGGAGAAGAAACCTGTCCGGGGTCAGTCGCTTCGTGTCTTGTATACAGCCGGGATGTCATTAGCCTACCGTCTCGTGCGGCGAAGCGGTACATTGCTCTGAACATGGACTCTCTTGACTTAAGGACCTGCATGCGGCTGCGGGAGTCAGCGGTTGGCTCGCGGTGGCGGGGTATAGTGTGGTCAGCTTACTACTTTGTCTGGTCGAGGGGATGTGCTGAGCGCGCGCGCGATCGTTAGCAAGACCGTCGGGAAACTGGTCAGTCCAAGTCTCGACTCACTGAAGCAAACTGCCATAGAGGCGGCCGCGCCGCTGTTTCCCATGTCAGTCCATCCTGCTTCTTTGACTGACCAGCCGTCGTTTCGTTGGTGAGACTGATACTTACCCAAGCCAGAAAGGCTCTTTTTGCTTATTACCAGACATGTTGTGTATGTGTGTTTGTGGTTGCGCAAAGAAGGATTCAAAAACCAGAGAAGCTCAAAAGTATTGCATCCATTTCCAGGACGCGGACCCCGGATATGCTCTTTAGATAAGAAGCGCGGCAAAGCCTATCCGGGTTCCCCTGCCCAAGCCACCGAGCACCTTGATAATAATCCATGAACCTAAGCCTAGGACTTGGTCCAGACCAAGACAATCAATCTCGCGGGGTGCCAATGCATTGGCACGCGGGAACAAGGGGACAAGGGGAAGTTTCCCATCCCACGCCTTCCCGCGGCCCCTCAATTCAGACCTCCGACTCCTTCAGTCGGGGCCCAAAAGTAGCACCGGCGATTGTTCGGCAACTCGGCGCAATGTTGGTCGTCAAAGGGTCGCTGACATCACATGGAACTCGCTCCCTCCGGGGCTTTTTCTGAGTCCCGAAGAATTTCCCCCACGGAACTCTCTTTTGTCCTCCGACAGCGGAACCGTTTCCACCCGCGGTTCCGCTGCAGGGACTTGGGAACAAAACCACTTTACCACCCACCATCACGAACTTTCTCGCATTCTTTTCGATGGACGACGCGCCACACGACGAACCTAGAAGTGCCGAAGTGAAAATAGAAACCAAAAACATGTCGAAACTCTCACCCTCGCTCAAGGCCCTCATCAACGCGCCCTTCGCGCGCCCAGGCCAGGCCGCCGCCCCGTCGCACATCCGCGATGTTTACCAGACCATCTCCCGCGAAGCGGCCAAGAACAACGTCGGCGCGAAGCCGTGGATGGCCCTTTCGGTACGTCTTTCTATCCCTTGGTCCGAGACTCAATTGAATCACAATCTTCAATTGAGTCCTCAACCCCCTGGGAAGTCCCCCCCAACTAACCATCTCAGGCCGCCGCGACATTCACCCTCAACTCCCCCGAGTCCCTCGAGTCCCTCTTCCAAGTAGCCTCCTCCTCCGGCCGCCCGGACCGCCGCGAGACGGCCGAGTTCATCCGCGAGATCGGCCTCAAGTGCATCTCCTTCAACGGCATCCCTCGCACCATCAACTGCCTCAACGCCTTCTACGCCTCCCTCCCCTCCGAGGTCATCTCCCAGCTGGAGACGAAGCCCACTCGCGCGCCCACTCCGGAAAACCTCGCCGCCGTCACTGCCCGGGGCCGCGGCCTCTGGGACTCCGTCTACGCCCCCTTCGAGAACAAGCTCTACGACAAGCTGGCCCAGTCCCACCCCGACCTCCCCGTGCACATCCTCCACAGCCACTACGCGGGCCTGCTGTCCGAGCCCAAGGAGCGCGGAGGCCTGGCGAGCTGCGGAAGAATCTTGACCTCCGTCGTTGCCATCTCGTGTCTGCGCGCGCAGACTGGTGTTGGCCCGCAGGTTCTCTCGCACGTCTTTGGCCTGCGCAAGGCGTTCGACGACGGGTCGGTGAAGAACGACAACCAGGCCGATATCGAGGGCGCGGAGTGGCTTGCCAGCGACGAGGGCAGCGAGTGGATTCTCAAGTCTGTGGACAGCATCACGGAGGCGATTGGCGGCTCGAACTTTGCGCCGGGGAAGGCCAAGCTGTAGAGGGGTAGAGTGTGTGCATTGTTTTTAAAAGCGAAACTGTAGAATTTCTCAGGAGTACAGGCCTGAATGCATGAATTACATTGAATGCCAAATCATCCGTTCAATCAAGTTGACTGCCTACCATCGGTATTTGCATGGCTTCGCGGTCTGCTTGCCCCGCCAACACGACAAGCCTCGGCTAAGAACCATCTGCCGCCTGATTCAGGGCTTGCTATTGTTGACAGGGGTCCGTGAGGGGTTCCGACGCTCAATTAATAAATGTAGGTAGGCTCCGCAGTTGCTGGGTTCTCCTTGTCAGCTCTCCTGTCAAGGGTCTACGCGCCCCAGGTAGCGTAAGCTGGCATTCGAGTTGCCTGACCTTCAGAGTATTCGACGCTACAGAGACTGGGTAACTGAACATTGATGCATGGTTTAGAGTCAAGCTGTAATCATCATGTTGATTGCGTGCTTATGATTCCCTACCATGACTTCTTCAACTCTTTGAGCCAAGCCGCAGGCCGCAAGGACTGTGGACTCTCCTCAGAATTGCTGAGGAACCGTGCCGCAGCCATGCAGTAGTCCAGGGGTCGCTTTCAGGGCTCATGCAGCTCCTTGAGATTTTGACGTTGTCAGCCCGTCGTACGCCTCAGGCTTGGGTCTTCAACCTCATCACAACCAGCGAGAATCCCAAATACCATTGATGGCCACTTGGTGACGGAAGATACAATCTCCATCATGTCGTGGATTCCTAACCCCCGAAGCGCACTATGTCGCCCCTGCGCCGAGGCAATTCCCAAGTTCCGGGACAAGCAAAACGACTTCATCTGCTTCCACGGCACCGCCATGCAAGTCGTCAAGTCCGCCGGCAACGGCTGCCCCTTCTGCCGCCTTCTCACCGACGCCCTGCACCTATACAAATACGCCCCCATGCACGGCGACCCGTGGGACATGACGCCCTCCTACGACAAGCCCTCGTCGGAGTCTGACACGGCCAAAACGTACGGAGAGGTATCCGAAAGTCGCGTGAGCAGCTACACCGAGTACAAAGGCAGCGCCCGGGGGTCCGTGATCCAGATCGACGTATGGCAGCAGACGCGCGCGGGAGGTATACCGTTCCCGCGGCTGTTGCGCATGGCGAAGCTGCAGTTGTCGAGCCTCAACGATGGTGAGTTGTTGCATGAAGACTCTTGGACAGAGAGAATGACACTTTCGAGTTAGATTTACATTACTTCCGCGACGTGCTTCCACCGGAAGAGGTTAGAACCATGCAGGAGCCTGGGAGCGCTTGCTATAACCCGTCAGCCGTCGCAAAGGGCTGCTTGGCGAGCTGTGACGCAAACCACGACTGCTACTCGAGTCTCGAGGACGGCATGCTTCCAACCCGCGTGATAGACGTAGGAGAAACCCCCCATGACCAGCCTTGGCTCTTCGTACCCAACACCCCAACCCGCGCGAAATACATTGCCTTATCATACTGTTGGGGTCAGACAAACACCTTCGTCGTGACCCCGACAAACGTCAACCAACTCCAACAAGGCTTCCCCACGACGGCGCTCCCACTAACGCTGCGGGATGTTGTTGAACTGACGCGCGACCTGGGTCTGCGGTACCTCTGGATCGACGCTCTCTGCATCCTCCAGGGCGACCACCCCGACTCCCGCCGGGACTGGGCCGTCGAGTTCCCCCGGATGCACGAGTACTACGGCAATGCGTACCTCACCGTCTCCGCGGCGGGGGCGTGCGATGCCGACGGTGGGCTCTTCGCGCCGCAGGTCGAATACGGCCGCATCCTTGCAGACACCGGCGGGTACTTCTCCGCCAACAGGTATGACCCAGGCCCGAAGTTGACGGGGCAGCCTATCAACGCCCGCGGGTGGACGATGCAGGAGGCCCTAATGTCCCCGCGCATGCTTGTCTTCTCGTCCTTGGGACTGGCATGGCAGTGTCGACGAACAGGTCTGGGCCGCGCGGTGGATGCCTCCGGGACTGTTGATGCAGAAGTCGAGCATGCTTACACGCTGCCGGCGCCGCCCGCCAAGCCAGATTGGATGCGCATCGTGGAAGATTATTCCCACCGCAAGCTGACAAGTCCGGGGGATAAGCTGCCCGCGATCGCGTCTCTGGCGCACCTATACGGCACGACAACCGCTCCAGACGATCGGTATCTCGCCGGGTTGTGGAAGGCGGATCTACTGAGGCAGTTGCTCTGGCATATCGACCTCAGCGAGAGGTCTTTCCGGCCTCCGAAGTACCGGGCTCCGACGTGGTCTTGGGCGGCGATAGATGGCCTCGTCCAGTACGTCCATGTCGGAAGCGAAGAAGACGACAGGAATACTCGTTGGGTAGCCAGCTTGGTAGACCACAAGACCGTCCCCGTAGACCCTTCAAATCCCTTCGGGCCTCTGGACTACGCTGAGATCACCGTCCGCGGACCGCTTCTCAAGGCATCATACCCCTCGGTCTCTCGTACGGAGGCGTACGGGTACATCTACACCCTTGGCCACGCCAAGCGCATCGAGCGTGGGAAGCAAGAGCAGAAGAAGAAACCGGATATTGGGTACATTGACTATGACGTTCACAACAGTCCGGACGATCTGTTGCGGCAGCTAGCACAGGAGAAACTCCTCTACTGTCTAATGCTACGAGCAGGCGACGACTTCTACGGCGCACTGGGTCTTCTCCCCGTGGCCCAACCTGACCCCAAAGCGCCCAAGAAATACCGTCGCGTTGGGGTCGTGACGGTCAAGAAGGCGAACATCTTCGAGAAGGCACCAGTCAAAACCGTGGTTATCGTCTAAGTTATCTCGTCCGGGTGCATCTGTGGAGGAACGAGTGGAGAGATATGTCTATGTCTATACGGCCGTTGAAAAAGCCTGCAGTCTAGTGTCGTTTAATCCTACGTCTAAAACCTCGAATGTTGAATCTTGAGAAGCCTCAGTGGTTGAACCTAGTATTGACCCAGATGAGATAGGAAACATGGCCAGAGAGATATGAAATCATACCAAGGAAATAGGTACAAGAAAAGAAAGTCTAAACCGTCGTGATGTCGTGAGCATTCTACCGTAGTAATTCGAGCCGAGATTCCATATATCCATGATCCATGGGCAACTTAAGTATCCAAATTCAGTCCTTCGTCACCAGAAGCGCCTTACAACATCATCTTGAAGTCGGGCTCTCTGTCGTCGCCGGTGCCAATGTGCTGGTCGTGCTTGCCGGCGGCCTTGTCGCGGTTGATCTTGGCGCACCAGAGGACGTTCAACAGGGTCCTATTGCGACGGTCAGCAATGTTCTCTCTCAAGATTGGTGAGGGTCTACTCACGCAAGCCAGGCGTAGCACAGCAGACCAAGGATAATGGTGTGTCCCTTGCGGTAAAACGGACCCTCGTAGCTGGGGTAAACAAACGCTATCACCAACGTCAGTCTCACTCTCACATGACTGAGGAGCGCAACTTACTCGCAACAAAACCTCCGCAGTTGGCAATAGCCAGCTGCAGCGCCGATGTGGTGGCCCTCTTGTAGTGTCCCGCAGAGTTGTTGGAGTTCCAGCTCAGCACGCACGGCACCGCGCTGTACATGCCGATGGCCATCAGGCAGGTCATGGCGAACCGGGTCTGGGGCGACGTGACGTTGGCGATGGTGGCGTAGCCGGCGATCGAGATGGGCAAGACGACGAGCATCAGGGGTCCGCGGACGCGCAGCCTGTCGGAGAGGAAGGCCACGACGACTGGGTTCATGTTAGACAGGACCTTGTTACGGTGTTACGGTGCAGAGGGTGGCTTCTTACCAGTGACGGGGGTTGCGACGGCGTATGGAATGACGGACCAGAGCTGGGCCTCGTTGGGGTTGGACGCGATGTGCAGGTCGTTGATAATCGTCGGGAGCTGTTTGCCACGCGTCAGTTCCCTTCTTCAGTGGTCTAACCACGGAATACTTACGAATAGCCCGAAGGAATAAAGGCCGGAGAGAATGGCAAAGTACGCGGTCGAGCTAAGCCAGACCTGGACGTTGAAGACGCCGCGGCCGACCTCAGACCAGCGGAACTTTTCCTCGTGCTCGCGGTCAAGGCTATCCGGAGTCAGCTCTCCTCATCAACGGGCAAAGAGTGTAGTCTCACTTGAATCTCCCCCCGGAACCGCCCTGACGCCGGACCATCGCCCACTCCCGCTCCTCGGGGGTCAGTATCTTGGCCGTGGCCAGGCTGTTGGGAAGCCCGATGGCAGCAATAACTCCGCAAACGATAGTCTACCGAAAGTTAGCAACAATGTCAAAGAAAACCTCGTATCAGTCACTCACAATCAAACCCTCGATGATGAAAATCCACCTCCACCCCTCAAGGCCACCCGCGGGCCCAATAGCCGACAACCCGCGCGCCAGCAACCCACCAAACGCTCCAGACAGACTGGCCGCAGTGTAAAAGATACCAATACGCAGCGCCAGCTCGCCGCGGGTGTACAGGCCCGAGAGGTAAAGCACCATTCCTGGCAGCAGACCGCCCTCGGTGGCACCCAGGATCGCGCGCACGGCGACGAAGCTGCCGTAGCTCCGGACGAAGCCGAGGCACATAGTCACTGTACCCCAAGCGATGGTCAGGAAGGGCAGCCAGATCCGTGGAGATACCTTCTTCAGGACGAGGTTGCTTGGCAGTTCGCTGGGCGTTCGTTAGCGTATGGATCGTGGGGGCGGTCTTCATCTTGGCTCTCTCCAACAGGCTCTAGAGAGAGACTATAGAGACAACCGCAGGAGAAGGGGTTACATGCCTGGCAATGTAGGTTGCGTAAAAGACGGCCAAGCCCTGGTTGTACTGGATGTTGCTAATGCCAAGATCCTTTTCCATGCCGATGATCTTTGCGTTGCCGACGTTGGTTCGATCGAGGAAGGAGCAGAGGAAGAGCAGGGCCAGGAGCGGGAGGACTCTATTGGTAGACGAGATAGTATTAGTGACGGGTATTCTCATCACGAAACAGATGAAAAGTGATTTACCTGGTGTCGATTTTGAAGAGCAGAGACTTGGTCAGACTGTCTCGACGCTCAGCGTCCGCCCGGCTCTCGCGCTGCTCGACCTTGGGCAGGTCGACATCGTAGTCTTTGGAAGACATCTTTGCTTGTTGAGTATGAAGACGGATGAAGATGAGACACAAGAGAGAAAACTGAGTAAAGGGAAACCGAGCTGCATGAAAGAGCCTAGGACGAGACTATCAAACTCTCGAAAGAATAAGAGAAAGACAAAAAGACAAGAGAAACAGCGAGACCCCAAGAGATGCCAAGCATAGGCAAAGCTTGACAGGACCCTGCCCCCCGTTTTTGAAGCACGCCTTCCCCAGACGCCCAATCTGCGGGGTCGACAAACCATCTCTGCGCGAACTATGCTTACTCCCATCTTACATCCGTCCCGGCCGGCCCCGGATCACCACCTCCAGAGCAGGGGGTTTGCGTACGCCCAAGTGGGTTGCGTACTACCTCTCCAGGGGGGAGGTGGGAGGCTCCCCTAGATCAAACGCTGTGCCGATATCCGTCTCGGGCCAATGAGGCCTCGTCGGCGTCTCGGTGTCCCCGGAGCCTACTTTTGGACGCCGAGAACTTCCCCAAACGCGTGTGATGGAGACGCCCCCCGCTGTGACGACGTCAGGAACCCCTCCCCGGTCTCCCCCTCATGCCGAGCACCCCGGTTCGTGCCAAGTTGGAGTCGGGATGGCGTCGGGACGCAGAAGAACGGCCGAAGGTCGTCTCCGCCGGGGGGGGGGGGGCTCGTCAAAAAGGTTGGACGTCGCGCCCACCTAACCCGAAGGCCAGAAATACGACCGACAATCGGACCTATCTTGTCTTCTCTCCTTCTTCTTTTTGTCTTTCCTGCGCTTGATAACGGAGACAGTCGTCCATCTCGCAGTTTCAAGGGTAGTCGCAGAGGTATCACACGCAAAATGCCGTCCATCATTCGCCAATTGCGCCCGCGGCTGGTCGTCCGCGCCGCCCTCTCGGCCACCGCCTCCATCTGCGCGCAGCCCGCGCGCTTCCCCCGCGCGAGAGCCGTAGGCGCGCTGAGTTGCCGTGCGATCGCGACGACGGCGGTGCGCAGGTCGGCCAAGGCGCCGGCCGTGAAGAGGGGCGGCTCGAAGCTGTATGCCTCCGCGGACGAGGCCGTGGCTGACATCAAGAGCGGCTCGACCATTCTGAGTTCCGGATTCGGTCTCTGCGGTGTTGCTGGTAAGAAGAAGCAACCTAGGAAGCAGGAACCGCGTGAGAGACTGACATGTGGCGTGAATAGACACAATCATCGCCGCGCTGGAGCGAAGAGGTCCCGAGAGCCTCAACTCCCTGACGGCCGTCTCGAACAACGCTGGTATCGAGGGCAAGGGCGGCTTGGCCATCCTCACCAAGTCGGGCCAGGTCAACAACCTGGTCCTGTCGTACCTCGGCGCCAACAAGGCGCTCGAGAAGAAGTACCTGACGGGCGAGATCGGCATCGAGCTGTGCCCGCAGGGAACGCTGGCCGAGAGGATCCGCGCCGGCGGCGCCGGTATCCCGGCTTTCTTTACGCCCACCGGAGCCCGTGAGTGGCCCCCGTTCAGATTGGATCCTTTGTCTTGCGCTGACCTGAAGTTCTTTCCAGACTCTCTGGTTCAGACCGGTGACATCCCCGTCCGCCTCGACGCGTCCGGCGCCGTCAAGGAGCGCGGCCGCACGAGGGAGACGAGGGAGTTCAACGGCAAGACGTACCTCATGGAGACTGCTCTTACGGGAGACGTCGCCATCCTGAGGGCGTGGAAGGTCGACACTGCCGGAAACTGTGTCTTCAGGTACGCCCTTAACATCCCAAACACCCTCTCTCGACAGCCGAACTGACCACAGACGCTACAGATACACCACCAAAGCCTTCGGTCCCATCATGGCCAAGGCCGCGACCCTGACCATCGTCGAGGCGGAACACATCGTCGAGGCCGGCGAAATCGACGCCAACGACGTCGACCTGCCGGGCATCTTCGTCGACCGCATCGTCCCCGCGACCGCCGAGAAGAACATCGAGATCCTGAAGCTGAGGGAGGAGTCCGGCGCCGAGGACCTGTCCAAGCCCAAGAACGTTGCGCAGGAGCGCAGGAACCGCATCGCGCGGCGCGCAGCCAAGGAACTTCACGAGGGCTTCTACGTGAACCTCGGCGTCGGCATCCCCACCCTCGCGCCGTCGTTCCTGCCCGAGGGCCGGAACGTCTGGATCCAGTCCGAGAACGGTATCTTGGGTATGGGACCTTATCCCACCAAGGACCAGGTCGATGCGTAAGCACCCCAAGTTACCCCTCCAGTGGACGACACTGACAGAAACAGCGACATCGTCAACGCAGGCAAGGAGACCGTCACCCTCGTCCCGGGCGCAGCGACCTTCGACAGCGCAGAGTCCTTCGGCATGATCCGCGGCGGCCACGTCGACGTCTCGATCCTCGGCGCGCTGCAGGTCAGCGCCTCGGGCGACCTGGCCAACTACATGATCCCCGGCAAGGTGTTCAAGGGCATGGGCGGCGCGATGGACCTGGTCTCGAACCCGGACAACACCAAGATCGTGGTGGCGACGGAGCACGTCGCCAAGGACGGTTCGAGCAAGGTCGTGCAGGACTGCAGCCTGCCGCTGACTGGTGCGAGGGTTGTGAGCACTATTATTACCGACTTGGTGAGTAACTCGATACCGTGATAATTATGATAACAGCTAACGATGGGTAGTGCGTGTTTGAGGTCGACCGCAAGAACGGCGGCCTGACGCTGACTGAAGTCGCGCCCGGCGTTGACGTCGAGGAGGTCCGTTCCAAGACGGACGCGACGTTCGAGGTTGCCAAGGACCTCAAGACGATGGAGTAGGAAACTGTAACTGTATAGAGGTGGACTGTTAAGATACCAAGATAGAGAGCAACGCGACATGATCTTTTTTTTCAATTGATTCGAAATTTCAATTATTCCAAGCATCCTTTCCTGATATGAACAGCTATAGTAATACATTAACGTCTATGAACATGTGCAAATCCCAAGCAAAGTCGTTGACGGTCATTCTCCCGGTGCGATCGTTCGAAGGGTGGTTGTGGTTGGGGGTTGTGGTTGGGGGTATCATCCAAATTGCGGCACCGGGGCGTCGATTAAGTCGTGACAAAAGGAGACGATGTATCGCAGCGCGATTAGTCGCTGCTGGAGCTGGAGCTGCCGCTGAGGCCGCGCTTGTGGTGCTTGTCCTTCTTGTGCTTCTTGTCCTTCTTATGCTTCTTGTCTTTCCTGTAGAGCGGGGGGCGGTTAGCAATGTGCGACAATCCTGTCGATCGTGCGAATGAACTCACTTCTCAAACTTGTTCTCCAACAGGTTGGCACCGATGGCACCGGCAACGGCACCGCCTAGAGTGCCGAGAAGACCGCCACCGGCCTTGTGGGCAGCCCACCCGGCGGCGCCGCCACCAACGAGTGTCGCTCCGAGGCCGCGCTCGCCGTCAGGACCTCCGGGACCACCGGGGCCGCCGTAGGGACCACCCTGATCGCCCTGCTGGTAGCCCTGCTGTCCGTATTGCTGCTGCTGATGTTGCTGGGGGAAAGGCGAGGTGCTGCGGTTGTCGTGGCCGTAGCTCTGGTTCTGGGAGCCCTGGGCGTATGTGGGCTGCTGGGGACCGCCGTAGCCGTGCTGCTGCTGGTGTTGGGGAGGGGCGTTGTAGCCGCCTTGCTGCTGGTACGGGGAGTGGGATTGAGGGGGGTAGCCGCCTTGCTGCTGATCACGAAGAAGTTAGCATGGTTGATTGCATAGATGATGGGAAGAATGGAATGGGTTCGGGGTCGTACCTGTTGAGCGTAGGTAGGCTGCTGAGGGGCATAACCGCCTTGCTGCTGGCCGTAACCCTGCTGGGGGTAGCCCTGGTTGTTACCGTAGTAGTCGTTCGAGGACATGTTGTGATGGATGGTTGATGGAGAGTTGGGGATTCGAGGTCGAGTAGTATCGATGGTGAGATCGTATATAGGTAGTTGAGGTAGTGTACCGTGATGATGATGCTATCCAAGACTCGAGAAGAGGGGGAGAACCAGAGCTTAAAAAGACCAACGGGATGGTGTAAGACGGGCCGCTGGATCTGGTTACTCTGACACTAAATTCGGAGCTCACGGAAATTGCCAAGGATTGGCCCCGAATGCGCGCAACGGGACCGGGGAATTGCCCATCCCTCACTGCCCCTCCGCGGAACACTTCCTACCCGCCGTACCCTCGCACTCATTCCACTCGCACATGCACATCAACACACGCAAGTGATTCATTGGATTTGCTGTGCGGATGGATACTTTTGCTGCGCAACTGCGGCAAGGTATGCGTAAGTTACTTTGTCACTGGTCTAAGGTACTTCGCCATTCCGGGTGGCGCAGTCATTGCGCGGGGCAAGTCCCTCTACTGATCCAGTAAGCGCCTCCACTGTTAGGGATAACGGGGCACTGTCAGCCACTGCGGTACAGCTGGAAATGGTGATTCGCAGGCGCCCTAGCCACCTTCACCATGACGCGACCTTTTGCCAAGCCACCCGAAAGCCACCACAAGACCGGCAAACAGTTTCCATTCGCACTCGGTTCCTCGGGTCCGAAGCGGCGAATCCGGGGAAAGCTTGGCCGTGACTCGATGTTTGCTCTAGGCTGACCTCATTCTTGCTTGGTGCTGCTCTCATTCTTTGCCTGCAAGCCTGTTTCTCCCCGGAGAGTTCTTCTCTCTTTGGTGTCTCTGAATATGTCTCTGAATAGGTATTCACAACTGATGAATGCACCCGACCACCGCCTAAAGAATGTTTCAACCCCAACATATCGAACCTTCAGACGAACCGCTGGCCTGTCACACTCACTGCCACCCCGTCGCATCAGCAGGCCCCTTGCATGCCCCGGGACAAGATCGCTGCAGCACGAGGCCACTCCCAGAATACAGGGGACTTCCCCCGACGCTCCTCGCCTGTGGAGCTGAAAATGCCCTCCAGCAATCGGCGTCTCCGACCGCCGTCCAGCCCCGGACGTGGGGCCGATTGGCCAACCCGAACATCTTGTCTCCTGCTCCCAAGACCCGGTCGAACGACGACGACTGCGGCGCGATTGCGCAATCGCATTGGCTGTGAGAGCTGCCTAGCTCTTACCGAGGCTGAAAGTTAGCAGTGCTGGGGAGCCTAGCTTGCGAAGGATCACCGTGATAAGCAAGGCACGCAGGTAAGATCAGCTCATCCATAAGCTAGAACCCATTTGGAAAACAAACGTCGTGTTGCCAAGACAAAGAACGGCATGGAATTACCTTGAAAAGAACTCAAGAAGCGAGTTATTTCCGAGAGAGGTCGGGCTGACAGAAGAAGTGTTCGTGGCTCCTCTCAGCGGCAACGGTTTATACACTATGGCGGCCGCTGTTTAGCGCCAAGCCCATGATTCATAGTGCTTAATAGCTCCAGCAACTCAGTCTCTATTTCGAGCTTCTAACCACGCCACGTCCGTAAGGAAAACCCCCAGTCAGGAAACAAAGCTATCTTTGCGTTTCGAGCCAACTCCTAGCAACATGAAAATCCATACCGTTTAAATCGCAACTTCCTGCCCATAGGACCTCGTCTAAGGCGCGTAAGGGAGTAGAGAAAAGCCCACTTCAAGCAAACGCAAAGACATCCAGGTCTTGAAAGGACTCAGATTGTACACTGTGTATGAATCAATCGTAACACACTTCGAAACGCTGAGTTCTACCTGAAGTGGACGTGACAGCCCTACCCCAAATAGCACAGATTTATGTTCGAGAGCTACATGATGAGGTACTCCCTCATGTTCCTGCAACTCGAAAATGAAGCTGTACTGTCTTTCGTCGGCATTGCCGCCCGACCCGGCTCTACAGTGTTGCAAAGCCAAGTTGTAGGCTGTTTGCAAGAGGTTCTCATTGCTCTTTGATTCAAGACGCACAGAAAGCAGCAGCATCCGGTTTGAGCTCAAAAGGCAAGAGCCTAAGACGAAAACAAAGTCGCCAGACTAGGCGGAAACCCAAACGCCCCTACAAAATTTCCCGTTCTTCTGGTAGGGGACCGGAGAAAGTCGCCCTGAAAGTCTGAGCTCGGCGTGCCAAGCGTGGCTCGGGTCCGTGAGGGGGTGACGGTTCGCGGGGACTTAAGCTACGATGTGCCTCATCTTCATCCCTACTTTCAGCGTCCTAGCAAGGTTTCCGAAAGTGAACCTGAGCTTGGGAATCTGCCCGTTTGATTGGAACGGGTCCGCGCTCTTCTGCAGACTTGGACCTTAAAAGGCGTTGCGGACCATAACAGACCAACAGTCGCATGCCGCACAAGTGCTGCCACTGGCCGAGGCCGTTTCAAGGTATGTGCAAGGTTTCTATTTACTTGAGTCTCATCTGTGATTCCGGTGAAATATGAGATGGAGAATCAGCCAAGGAGTTTCGCGGGGTGATTCCGGTGAGAATCGTCGTGCCCGGGCAGAGGCGCCACGCTCTGCTCCCGGGTGATAATATCCGAGCGGTTAGTCGGAGACAAAGCAGCTGCAGCTTCAGCTCCTGTACCACGGACTCGAAGACGATGATTCATAAGAAGCTCTGGTAGCTGCCGAGACCCGTCATGTAGTCAAGCTCTTGGAGGAGTTCAAGCTTTTTACCTAGTGTTCTTGTCGCCTTGGTACTGAGCCTCCTTGGTGTCGTAACTCCCGGGTCGAATATTCAGAATACCGGCATTTTCGAGGATCGATACCGAACCGCATCAGAGAAATCATGGCTACCCAAACAGTCCACGTCGAAGCCAAGGAGGATGAGTCCCATTCCAGCGGCTACACCATCGTTCGAAAGACGAGTAAGTAAACGATCGTCAACGTCTTTATATCTTCATCTAACAGTCTTAGCCCAGGTCGAGCGCATGTTCTACATCTACCACCGCCTCGGAATCCAATCCAACGTAGTCGTCGCAGCCCGCTATGCCTCAGCACAACCCGGCCGCCAGGGCCTGTACCTCTCCGACGAGGCCGTCTTCTCAGCCCTCAACGCCGTGATAACCAAATACCCCGAAATAGGCCTCGTCGGCGTCGTAGAGCAGAGTGACGCGAACACGCACCTGCTCTCCATGGCGTCGCTGCACACCATCGACCTCGACACCTGCGTCGAGTTCATCGACGATGAGGTCCCCGAGCTCGACGAGAATCTTTTCGAGAAGTTGCATGGGGAGTGGTTCTGGGCGGAGGACGAGGTTAAGCCCGGCCAGCCGTGGTGGAAAGTCATGGTCCTCGGTCGACGGGATGTGGTTTTCGTGTTCCACCACTCTGTTTGTGATGGGTCCTTTGGGATGACGTTTCATCGCGAGTTCCTCGCTGCGCTCAACGAGTCCGCTGGCTCTGGGGCAAGGATGCAAATTTCTCGGAAGATTCAGTTGAACCCCGACAGGGTGCGACTCAGCGCCAACCTCGAGGAGGCCATCCGTAGGAAACCGCCCATGTTCGGCATTCTATTCGGACTTGTAATGTTCCTCTTCTACCGATTCTTCTACGCCAAGGCTCTATTCTTCACCGACTATCCGAAGCCGAAGCCGCTCCTCAAAGACCCTCTAGCTATTGCGACGTCTTCTGAGCGTACAAAGACCAAAGTCACAAACTATCGCATCCCCGCCGAAAAGATGGACGCCATCCTAGCCGCCTGCCGCGCCCATGGGACGACCTTCACCCCGTTCATGATGGTAATGATCACGGGCACATTGGCAGCAGACTTTTACCCCAAGGCCAAGGTTGGCTTCACCCGGTACGCTGTAGATATGAAAGCTGTCGGCAACTTCGAAACCCTCGCCGGAGACCAGGGCAAGGACCTGAACCTCGCAGCCAGCGTGCCGGAGCCCGAGTGGCTCAGGAAGTACCGCCGCGCGTTCCCGGCCTCGCCTTCGGGGGAGAAGACTGATGTCAAGGTCGACTCCAAGGCCGCGTGGAAACTGGTCCGGGACTACGGGAGGAGGATGAAGAACACGCGAGCCGGCGGCGAGGACTCGGCGGTGTACAAGGCCTGGCTGAGTGGCAACGCGATGGGTCCGAGTCTTGAGGAGTTTGCGGGCAAGTCCCTCCCGTCTCTGAAGGTGTTTATGCAGAACACCTTTTCCTTCTCAAACCTCGGGGCGCTGAAGTCTCTGCCACAAGCTTCAAATGTTGAGGAGCCGACTGTGAAGATTGCGGATGTGCAGTTTTCGACTGGCTCGCCCCACGGAGCTGCCGGGTATCATGGTATGGTGTTCAACACAGCTGGTGTTGCTGGAGGCGATACCGTTATCAATGCGTGTACGGAGGCAGGCATGGCGCCGGAAGGGATGTCGAGGGCTGTCTTGGATGGTGCGATGGCTAGGATCGACGCAATCGTTCAGTAGACTGGAGCCACTCAGTGGAAGCCCGGATTCATGAAGAGTCGTCTCTAACTTTCAACATTTCCCATCTGCAAAACCGTGATCCACCCTACCCTGTCGTATCGCCCTCATGTGAGCCGCTGTCGTCTTCATCCGAATGTCTATGACCATTGTCAACGCTTTCTTCGTCGTCAATGGTAGCACAGTCATCCTCATCCTCTTCCACATCGGAGTCATTTTCGTACCAGTCTCTTGCGTGGTCGTAAGAGGATTCTTGATCCCATGGTGACTGGTCCATCTCTTCCAGCAGAAGCTCAATATTCTCATCCACGGCCTCCAGCGCCCCCTCCCACATGCCATCCCGAATCTGCAGGGCGACCACGTTGTACGTGCGCAGTTCGTCCTGGCGTTTCCACTCCTGCTTCCTCTTAATCAGTGGAGCCAGAGCGGCAGCGGCCCCCCGTCCATCTGGCTCCGTCAGATACTGGCGCACCCTCTCCAGCGCGTCAATGTCAAACTGCAAATTCCGGTCCCTGAGGCATTGGAAAAGAGCGACAAAGGCGTCTTGGACGTTGATTCCTGGCTTTCGAGAGCCCGCAAGATCCCACTCGGGCGTGTGCAGCGCCCAAATGAAATCATCCCACGGACTGTCCCCACAGATGTCCAGCTGCTTATGATCTACTTCAAGTGTCTCAACAGTTGTCAGGTATTCGAGAACTTGGATGCCAGAGTTTAGCGCTACCAAATGAAGCAAGTTTCGGCCGAAAAGGTTGGAGTATTTTGTCGGAGCGCCTGCTTCAATGAATGCTTGCAGTGGCGGCAGCCGATCGCGCCTAATGGACATCATCAAGGGCGTGTCGCCCATGTTGTTGAAGGCGTTAATGTCGGCACCTGCCTCCACGAGGACTCGCAGCTTGGCCTTGACGGCGTCTTCTGTAGCCCGCGAGCGAGCCAATTCGTAGAGTGCAGTTTCCTCCACCTGATCCCGGGCGTCCATAGCGGCGCCGGCGGACAAAAGAATCCGCAGCATCTCCGCCGGACTGCCCTTGGGCTCCTCCCAGGGCAATGCTGCGAAATGCATCGCTGTCATGCCATCGGGTGCTGCCGTGTTGGCACAACAGCCGGCGTCGAGCAGGAGGCGCGCCACAGCAGTGTGGCCATACCGTGCGGCCTGCATCAGCGCTGTCCGTCCCTGATAATCTCGCTGTTCGAGGTTGCAGCGCAGGTGAACAAGCTCCTTGACGGCGGCGAGGTTGCCGTTTTCTGCAGCGACGTGCAACGGTGTTTGCCCACGATTGTTCCACCGGCCGACAGCCCACGCACACTGCTCCGCGGCTTCACGCACTTGTTGGCGGATCTCGTCGTCGGTCCCATCCAGCAGAGCGGCCTCGTGCAGCGGCGTTTCGGCTGCATTGACAATGTCTTCACCAATAGATATTATTACCTGGAGAGCCTGGGCCTCCTCCGTGGTCATGTTGAGCCTCTTATAAAGTTTCTGGTGTGCTCTTTAAAACCACTTGCTGTGGAAACGATCGAGTCAGCATTCTCGAGAAAATGAGCCCGATGGTAAAATCCCGCCGGATCTTGCGCGTGCAACTTACGGATTGAAACTGTCCTTGCGTAGTTCTTCGCCCCAGAGTTGCACCAGGAAGGCAAGCGCTTCGCCAGGCGCCCGGTATATGGCATACTGTCGTTTGCACCACCCTGTCAATTACAGTAACAGGAACAGCGCGCGCATCACAGCCTTGGAGGTGCACTCACATCGAGGAGGGTCTCCCCGCCAGAGTCAGCATCGTCCGGATAGATTAGACTTGTGTTTTTAATGAATTTCAGCAGGTTCCTTTGGCCGTTCTGGGTGACGAACCATACGTCGTCAGTGGTAGCCAAGATTCTGACGGGGCGCAATCTGAGTCCCACAGAGCTGTTCATGGCTGTCTGGAGTGAGACGTATCGCGAGCACAACCACGTCGGGAACTGGTACGTAAAAGTCGTCGAGGTCTGCGTGTTCCCCTTGCAGTCGGCCTCGGTGCACGCCGCACTGCCCCCGAACAGCGGGAGCCGGTCGTACGAAACGAACAGAGACCCCACCAGGTTCCGCGCCCAGTTCGCCGTGCGGAACGTGGACGTCGGCTGGCCGTGGCAGCGGCACGGGCATGGCCTCTTGCACCTGCCTCTCATCCAAAGTTTGGCTTTGAAGGCGATCATGTCGAATTCAGCCTCTTGACTAGTGGTGTTGCTGGTCTTCTTCCGGCGGTCTGCCACCACGAGCTGTTCCGGGCCCGAAGACAGCTCTCGAATCTCTTGTTCAGTCTCCTCCGTCTCTGATGGTTGGCTCTCCTCGATATCGTTCGGAGCAGGCAGTAGCAGCTGGCCAGCACCAGGCGTGGGGGTGACGTGCCGCATAACAAGGCCCTCGATGCGAAGCACCACTTGGTTGTTGTGCGTCGTCTGCTTCAAGTTCAACGTCAAGAATGCCAGCCCGAGGCTCGACTTGGCGTCGCGGGTCTTGTCGTGGCAGCCTTTGAGCTCTTTCTGCAGCCACATCCACTTCAAGTAGTTTGGCTTGATCTTGCCGTCCTTCCCCACCGCTCTCGTGCAACGTGTAACAATGGTTTGCATGTCTTTTATCAACTTCTCGATGGATAGCCTGGCGGCTTTCAGATCGGATGGTTCGGGCTCGTCCTCGAGGGCCGCGGCGATTTGCACTTGCGCCGTCTCTACGGTAACTCGGAGGCTCTCGATCTAGGTTGCGCAACAAGTTACTCCACGAGCTCGCGGGCACGTCATTCCCATTAGGGGTAACTGACCTCGTTGTTGAGCGACATCATTTCGCTGCTTATCCCTGGTATCTCCCGCAAGAACGTTGACGATCTTGCCTCCGGTTTCGAGTGCCTGGGCAATGGCGATGAAGCTCGCGACGGCGCCTACAACCTCCATCTTGGCTAGCGGACTTTCTGAAGGTTTGGCTTGCCAAATTTCTGGGTTCTGAAGCTGAGGGGTTGTCTGGAGGACGAAGGATGCTTGAATCGCGGGGCAAGGAGGAAATGTCTCCAGCTCAGCCTGATTCTGACCAAACCCACCCTCGACACTGCCACCATGCGGGACCAGAAACCAATCATACGGGCCGGGGAGGATATGTGTAGTGAAGTGTTGCTGTGCCGCTCGGCAACCCTGGCAGATTCCCATCCACTCATCAGGCTGTAGTTTACCATGCCGCTTCAATAATCGAAGCTAACAGTTCCTCAAGAATGTCTCCAATCAGTAGATTTCGGTGTCTTCTACATCTGCCAGCGCATGGCTTAGCTGTGGTACTGCTCCTCTATTCCCTCACAAACAAACCGGCCATGCCCATGCCGGTTCCCACGCACATACTGACAACACCAACCTCGCCTCCAGACCTTCCGAGGCCGTGAAGCAGGGTGCTCGTCATGCGGGCACCCGTTGCGCCGAGAGGGTGACCAAGGGCGATCGCACCGCCATCGGGGTTGACCTTGCCATCCTCATAAGCCTGCTCCAGACCCAACGCCCTCAGGCAGTAGATAGCCTGGCTCGCGAACGCCTCGTTGATCTCCCACCGGGCAACGTCCTTGTTCTCAAGGCCGAGCTGGTCCAGCAGCTTCGGGATCGCCAGCGCCGGGCCGATGCCCATCTCGTCCGGCGCGCAGCCCACCGTCGTCGCCGAAACGAACTTGCCGATGATGCTGTCCGTCAGGCCGAGCTCCGTCGCCGTGCTGCGGCGTATCAGCAGCGTCGCCGCCGCGCCGTCGGACACCTGCGACGAGTTACCCGCCGTGCTCGCGCCGTCCGGCTTGAACGCCGGCTTCAGCTTCGCCAGCGCCTCGATGCCAACCGTAGCGCGAATGCCGTCGTCCTGCGTGACAGTGATCGTCTGCTCCTCCCCGACCTTGTTGCCTTGCTTATCCACCTCCTGGAACCGCGTCGTAACGGGTACAATCTCCTGTGCGAAAGCCCCCTCCTCCCTCGCGCGCGCAGCGTTCTTGTGGCTGCGGACGGCAAAGGCATCCTGATCGGCGCGAGACACACCATACCGCTCGGCGACGTTCTCGGACGTAATACCCATGGGCATGACGCAGTCCCTCGCATCCTTGACAGGCGACTCCTTCAGCGCAGGCCACGCATCGACGGGAATAGCGCGGCTGCCGTAGTTGCGCGTCATGCTCTCCATGCCGGCGCCGATGCCGACGGATATCGTCTCGGACCGGATCTGCGACGCGACGAGGGCGATGGACTGCAGCGACGACGAGCAGGCGCGGTTGACCGTGTACAGGGACGTCGTGTTGGGGTAGCCGACGTGGTTCATGGCCATGCGCGCGGCCTTGGAGCCGCCGAGCTCCGAGAGGACGACGCCGACGGCCACGTCCTCGATCTGCGCCGGGTCGAGGTTCGGGTTCGCCTCGAGCGTCGCCTTGAGCACCGTCGAGAGCAGCTCCTCGGGGTACGCGTCTTTCAGCTGTCCCCGGTTTGACCGGCAGATGGGCGTGCGCAGCGACGACAGGATGACGACGTCTGAGGGCGCCTTCTTGAGGACCGACGAGATTCCTTTGGGGAGCGACATGGTTGCTGCGGCTGTGGTGGAACTCTGTTGTTGGAGGAGTGGTCGGAGCTTCTGGTCTCTCAATTGAGGGGAAATTAAGAAGATTGGTACCGTACAAAGAGCCGAGAGAGCAACTGAGAGGAAAAGAAAAACGAGAAAAGCATCGAAAAGAAGTCGGATAAACGTGGGCGATGTCGCTGGGAGCTTTCACCGCGAACGCATGGGGCGGGGAGAATAGCTCTTCCCCCTTCTCTTCCCCAGCTTGATCCTCGAAGCCGAAGTGGGGGACCCGCTCCCCATGGCAATTGGGTTCGGCAACGAGTCTCGGGATCTCGCCGGTGTTCCGGGGCTAAACGTTCTCCCGGTCAACAGCCGCACACCGAGTTTCACCGAGGTTTTAAGTGGGGCTTGCCGACCTCATCTTCGGTTATCCCATCTGGGAACAACTGCGTTCTGCAACCTCCGCCTCTAACTTTGTCTCTGAGATATGCCGCAAGTGTTGATTAGAGAACAGAGATTGCTACTTAGTTCAAAGAAAGAACTATAGTCTAAAACCACTCAGAGACGCTACCTAGTCTACTATCATAGTGTGCGAGCTACGCTGCCAATTAGCCCGGCTTGCTCGCAATGACTAAGAAAAGCACAGAACACGTGTTTTGTAGAGCATAGTTATCTTGCTCTTAGACGTAAATATTATTTCATTAAATATTTGCTTTGCGCTCTCTATATTCAAGTAATGTGTTGGACTCAGAGTAGCTTGTCGGCCCCTAACTTCATGCCAACCCTAGAAGCCAAAAAGCTCGCAGAGTGAAGTGAGGTACAGTTCCGTGCAGAACCAATAGTTTGAAAGACCTCGCAAAACAATCTTTTCACAACTAATCTCTCTGAGAAAAATTAAAACATATCCTGAGTCAATATGATCATCTAAATGAATCATCCTCGGCCCCAAGACAGTTCAACTAAGCTTCCCCGCGGAACCCGCGGATCGGAGAAAGCGAGAGAGAACGGTGCACGATAAGACCACAGGACTGTCTTGAGTCAAGAATTGACCGGTCTCACAGTATCGCTTGCTTCTGAGCTTGATTTGAGACTATCGGGAGATTGGGACCCTCCCTGAGCTGTCCATCACTGCTGTCACCACTCATCAATCCTCGGCAACTCAAAAAGATCGCATGAACTACGCCCCAACTCCCCTACACCACCAGTGTATAAAACACTCGGTTTTTGCTCTCATTCTGAATCCGTCTCTCAGTCACGAAGCCTGAAGCCTCTCTTCATCTCGCTCGCTCTACCAGGCAAACTCAGTTCTCAGTCTACACCCCGCCCAACATGCGCGTCAACATCGTCTCCGTCGCACTTGCTGCCATTGGATTGTTATCCCAGCAAGCGTATGCTCAGGAGTACTGCGATACTCCTGGCCGATTTGGTTGCCCACAAAACTGCGGGATCGGAGCAGATAAGCTCTGCGTGTGAGTACATGTTTGTAAGTTGCTCAACCCTCCATCACATGAACTGATAATTTTCCCACCAGGCTTCCGGGTAACTTTTGCGAGTGCACTCCGTACTAGGGCGCGGAAAGGCGATCCGAAAGTCGCATATTATTCGTCTTATCGCGCGGCATGATAAGCCGGTGTTATTGAATCGAGACTCGGTGTGTGTAGGCGTAAAGCATGTTTCATCAAGAGACAATCGAAAACTTCTGATCCCTTGCCGAGCTCTCTGCATTGTCTCAACGTGACTTCTAGGCGGACGGCCTGGCAACAAAAGAGCAAAAAAAGTCCGCCGAATAGTCAGTGCTTCAGTTGGGTACAGAGAATATTCTCATATTCATTGTTTGAGTAACCGCGCGGGAGGCATTTGGTTTCACGTTCGGTATCTAGGCCCCACTTTGGCGGTCGAAGCATGGCCGCTCACACAGTCACTCCCTTGACTTGTTGCAACATTAACCAAACGCCAACGATCATTCTCAAGCCGACGACGACCGTCATGTCTGACCACCGAGACTTAGAACTTCCCTGGTTCGATCAAGATGAAGGGCATCTCGTCGTCTTGTTTCTTGCTTGGGCATACGTATTGTCCGCTCGTTGGACGGAAATTGTCGCACGAGCGTCCCCGATGGAATATACGACAAGCCAGGCGTCATGGACTGCTATGAAATCACCCGACGAATCCATGGACGGTTCCGCACTAATGACCGTTGAGCTGGGGAGCAGCCTGACCGACGACGCTGCTCGATGGTGGGCAGCGGTCCTTGCTCCAGGGGTCGGCTGGAAGGCGGCCATACCTGGAAATCGATGGCAGCGTCTTTCTCCTTGGAGCGTCACACGCGAAGCCAGCGACTGGACAATTCTCCTTAATGGGCCTCAACATCTTTCAGGGACTTGCGCGTCTACACCAGCATCATTTGAAGCAGCGCTGCAGTACATCAACGACTATTCCACACTCCACGGTGCACACACACAGAGCCGCGCCGCCCTTGCTGCCGCCTTACAACTTCCACTTGCCAACTCGGACCGCAGAGCGATTCTGCCTTACGCACCAAGAGAATTGCCAACCCGCCGGGCAGACAAAGCACCACCGGAAGCTTCAGACTTCCAGAACTTCGACCTCAAACACGAACTTGACAGACTCCTGACACTTAGCACCAACGTTCCAGGGATGAAGGCCGTGTTAGGGAGCGTATTTTACGAACCTGGAATCCCGGCCAATGCATGCGGGGCATGGTTACAAGGCAACATGGCCGTCCTGAAGTCGAAAGGAGCAGGCAGCCTCACCGTCTTTGCCCACATGCTTTTCCACCGCAGTCCACAGATCCCATATCTGTGGCTGGGAGGCATCATCACCGGAGCTCAGAAGACATTTTTACGGAACACCCACGGCCTCCTCGGTCTAAACAGGATCGACCTCCACGCAGCAACGTGGACCGGCACCCTCCACTCCTTCATTCAGGAGCCGACGACTCCAATCCAACCCGGCTCGAAGTTTATATCAAGAGCACACGAGTGCCGGTTGATGTTCCTGACCCAAGAGCCGCCCAGGGATATCCCGCCTATTTATCCCTACCCGCCTCTGGGGGAGACGGCCGTCCAAGACACCGATCTAGGGGTTCAGCTTCACGCACACTGTCCACACCCGCATCATCTTCAGTTCATGTCTATCACATGGAACCTCGCCGACGGTACAAAGAACGTGCAAGAAGCTAACCACCTCCCGCCCGTGCCCAGCAGTGTCGACCTCAATGTATGCCAAAATGGAGAAAGCGAACCGATCGAGGTCGATTACGGCTGGTTGGACCGCGATATGGATCTTTCCAAAGGCGTGACAAGGAATCTGTTTACTTGGATGCGAGATATGAACGGATTCACAGTTGCAGAGCGGGGTGTTTTGCAGCACGAGTGGATTGATGCGTTCGATTCGTCCTACGACGAGAGCGTCTGTCCCGAGGGGGACGGGGCTTCTTTTGGCGATCTAGACAACAAGGGCAAGATGGGATGCTGGTTGGCACGTACGATGACAGCGAGACGGCGTAACTCGGCTTGATGATGCGCTCTTTATATCCAGTCCGGCAGGCCCATCGAGGACTTTTCTTTTGTGATGCTCAGAAAATCGAGGTCTGAAGATGCTATACAGTCATGATGAATGACTTTTGGGTTGACTTGCATCCACCGAGGACAGGTCTATAACAGAGGTATAGAGCCCTCGTAATGAAAATGAGACAAAATAGGAGTATAGAGGCCAATACGCCTATGGCGAAGTGTCTCCGGAGGTCTCTGACTGCAAAAGTGTGATGCCGGGCAAGAAATGTCCGTAATACCAGGCTAAGCGCACGAACTCGACTTGACTCACCGTGTGCCGAGTTGATTTTGCGACTCGCAAGCTCAAGGCTGTTGACTAGATCGCGCAACTTACGTGACACATCCTGGAGGACTTGCAGAAGGACCTGGACTTTCTTTCTACTACCTCGTACACCTTAGGGAAGGACGCCAACGGCAGAAATGCGAGTGTCTGCCTCGTACAGGCTGTCTTACAGTACCCGATGAGCCGACAAGTTATGAGCAAGAGACAGAGAGAGTTGAGGGGTCTAGGAGTCTGCTGATAACCCAGTTCAATGCAGAAGACCTGTGTAGACTTTCAGGCATTAATGAGTACGAATCGTACGACTCCCTTCTCCAAACTCTATAGATATCCACCCAAGCTAAATGTCATACGAGGAGGTGCCAGGCGTGGCTAGTGGTTTAGCCACAGTAGTAGTGCATAAGTGAAATCTTATAATCACTTGTTTTGTCTCTATAGATAGCTCTTTAGATCGCACAACACATTTATATCCGATGGTAGGTCGACAATTATCTCTTTACAGTACAATGCGGCAATTAGGAACAAGAAGGTAACATACAATACACTCCACACAGAACGCATACTATATGTGACATTTGCATACCTGCGTATCTGTAGTTGTATGTGATAGAAATCGCCCCGGATGCAGTTCATGCCCAAAGAACAGACACACTACAGACGCACTGAATGACAAGATTCGCGGGATGGTTTCTACCACTTGAGTCTCACCTCTATGACTCAGTCTTTATCAGCGAAGGGTTGGGTTTTTAAAGGTGTGTAAGTACACCGAACAGTATTGAGGGCCGGGTTGATCAAGAACTAAACCTCTAAGGTGGATCTGCAGACTGTACTGAACCACTAGAGTGGATGTGTCTCATTGCTCCAAAGACTTTTTATATACAATTTAAGTGATGAAGTCAACCTCTCGAGACGTATCCCTTCCCGTGTTCATTTGAAATATCGCAATTGAATGGAACGTTGGAGCATTCTCAGGGTAACCAATGCTCTTATGTATTCCACCCTTCGTACTATCAACATGAAAATATTGCCTGCGTCTCATCACACACCACTGAAAACCATACTTGCAGCCTTAAGTGCCTGGCACAAGAGGTGCGCTGAGATGATCTCTACTCCCCGCTCTATTAATAATTCTCCAAACCGCTCCACCGATGTTCTACTGTTTGCGGTTGATGAGTCGTGCCGTCTACGAATTACGGGAAATCGTTGATCATCTCCAGAAGGATGTCCGTGGGTGGGAACTGAGGCAGCTCAGAAGCGAGATTCATGGTCATCTGAAGGGTCTTGACCTGTAGCTCACGATGCATCTGGTGTATCCCGTACCGAACGAGTGGGCTGTTTTGGCAGTTGTTTGCACAAAAGTCGATAATGCGGGCGACCAAGTACAGCTTCATTACCAATATAAATCAGTGTCAGTGCAATAAAGAAGAAAGAATAGATTATATTACACTAGCACGGCCATGTTGTGCCAGGAGGTCCCCCCCGCAGATGTCGCAATATTGTTGACCAGCGATGTGACTGACAGGGCATCGATCGGCGTCAGCACACTGTCGGCACTTCCTGCGGTCATCTATATGCGTGCTGAATTCTGAAAAAGCGCTGTTGCTTGCCGGGAAAGGTGAGCAGTCATGTTGGGAGAGATGGGCTTGATTGTTGAGTGTGCACTGATGGCAACCTGGATATACTAAGACAACTTAAATCTGTCGAGACAAACATGAATCAGGGCAGAAGTCAAGTCTTAATATACCAAGTCCAGTCAAGATGTGGTGTACTCGTGTACGCGACATTTCTATTCCGACAGAGGAAGCGGCATGTTCTTTTCACGTCCAATGTCCATATTGGTGTCATGCACAGACTTGAAACGGAAATGTCAAAGATCGAGATCAATCGCATTATTTCCCAGAGCAATCATCAAGTTGAAAGAGAAATTTGGTCGAAAACTTCAATCTCCCCTGAAACAACTTCAAAGAGACAGGGGCCTTGTAAGACCAACAAATGATTCACTTAATAGATGTCCTTGGCTTGTCAAAGACTAAGTAACTAATATAAAGTTCACAAACCTGACTATTATCAGTTCTCATACTTAGCTACCTAAGACACTCATAATACTTTTGACTTGGTTGATGCGAAAATACGGCAAGGTAAAACACATTCCTCTTGAACCGAATGACCAATGTTCTTCCGTCCTTATGAAAAAGCCAAAAAAGAAAGTGCCCTTTGTTCTATAAATTGTCGGGAGAAATGATCATGATACTTTCTGAAGCATTCCCCTCATGGCCTAACATTGTCTACACCTATTTTCCAGGCTGGCCATTGCCATCAGCCTCGGTAGAAAATATAGGACCATAGTTTCTATCATGCTGGACCAAGTAGCCGCACATTTCTTCCGAAATCTTCTTCCGGACAGCCTGCGGCCAGGGCATGAAGTTAACTTGATGGGCGCACTTGCGACGAAGGTTTTTGTTGTTCCAAAACCAGGAATAGTGCATCTGAATCGTGTACCCGTGTCCAAGATGATCTCAACAGTGGCAGAGGTCGTTAATGTTTGCTCCATGCTGCAACATCTGCTGCAATGTCGGTGCAGAGACGATCCGGCAGGTATGAGCGGCGCTTAAGAGATAGAAATCCTCCTTCCCGGGAGGCGGCTTGGCGCCAGCTTGCAGCAAGGCAAGGAAGATTCGATACCGCGGACCTGTTGGTACCTGCCATTCGTTGGTCAGGACTTCCAACTGGTCGTTATCCAACTTCCAGCAAAACTGGGACTTCTCCCAGGCGTCTCCTGCAGCTAGGTGGAGGAGGCACAAGTCGTCGTCGAGTTTCCGGGGATGGTTGATGTCCGTATTAGCCCCGTGCGCCAGTAGCCAATCCACGGCGTCCGCGTGCCCATTTCTGACGGCCTGATGTAGCGGTCTCTGGCCTCTCTTGAACCCCTGCTTTGACCCCAACTTGAAGCACAGCCAGGTCTTGTTCACCGAGCAGCCACGTTGCAGGGCTTCCTCCATGAGCGGGATGTTCCCGGTCATCGCACCGAGAAACATGGGGAACCAGTGCAGAAGGTTCTTGGCCTTGCTCCATAGGGCTACCCGCATGATCCAGTAGAACCTGCGAGAGACAAGCATAAAGTTGGTGCGATCTTTGCGGCGAGGGGTCTTGCTGATGTCGATGAGGATATCATCAGGAAAGTCAGAGAGGCGTCCAAAAGTTGTTATGACGGGTCGCGGGCGGGGTCGGGGCCAAGGTTTTGTCCAGGGGTCCTTGACTGCCTCTTGGGATGTCGTCCCGGTCGATGAGGAGGCTTCAGACATGATGATGTAGAGGACTGATTGTGGTTGTGGTCTTGCTGTTGGATTGTTTGTTCTGATTCAGGCCAGAAAGGTTGACAGAAGCCATGATGGCACCAGAGGTTATATGTATTCAACTCGTGCGAGTCCCAGAGCTTGTGCGTCTGTTCAGGACATCCACCGCCTAAACACGTCCACACCACTACAAACTAGCAAACAAACGTCCTTGTGTCCATTAGCAAGGGAGGGCTCACTACTGGCACAGAAAGACCTATCCTAGCTGGAGATAAAGCAGAGGCGTGGGTTTGTGGCACGTTGTAATGCCGACTTCGTTGTCTTCGGAGGAGTCGGGGCCATGAGTCACAAAGAAACGATGCCACGAAAAACGACGAGCTTTGAGTCTGGCCAGTGAGAGACGAGTGCTTTGTGCAAAGTTGACTCGGTTGACTTCGATCCTCGACTCGGGCAAGGTTGGGGGCTCGCCATCAGTGTCCTCCAGCATGGCGAGTTGCAAGATATGTGGACAAGGAAAGTGGCTGCATCAATGCAGCACCTCGGCAACCGCCCTTTCAAATGCGGTAGCACACAACTGCTCCAAATCTTTATGTACTGATTTAGTGATACTACCCTCATGTCGGATTGGAAGTTCAATTCGACCTCGAGGCAGGGGCCCGCGCAGGGAGCACTTACAACCCATACTTAGGATAATCGCGGCCTGTCCAACCTCCGGTTGGAACCTCCCTTTTACACCCTTACGCACAAGTATATATATATATCAATTGACCTCTTCGTCACCCACGGTTCGAACCAAACCTCCTGTGTGAGGGATACCAACACCTCATTTGTTGGCAGTGAACAAAAAAGGTGTCGAGATAAGACACGAGGAGGGAAAATAGGGAGAAAACCCCGGAGGGGAAAGCGCCGTTTAATGCTCTGAGATCGGGACTGACTGGGACGGCTCCCCTCACAAACCCACACTCACCCAACCTCACCCGCACTCGCCTATGCTCGCCCATGTCTTCCTCCAGATTACCCTTGGAGCAGCAGAAGTACGGAAGCGTTTTGGGAGTCCTGTATGTAATTGTGCTCTGTTAAGCTGCTATCGCACACCGCAAGGCTGCACTGCACGCACATGCATACGGCTCGAACGAGCAGACTGCCGTAAGCTCTGCGTCACCCCCGTCCCCGCCGTTATCTCGGGCCCGGGCTGACCACTGATTAAGTAGCATCGTGTTGGACGTCAACACTCAACACCACCAACCGCCGATCACGGGCTCAACAGGTTGCAACGCTACCAATGTCGTCAGTCAGCATGCCCACATTCCTGCATCACCTACAGGGTACAGGACCTCCGAAACCCGAAGGGATCCGGCAATCCACACCTTACCATGGCATCGAGCCTCTCGGTCCTCTCGAGTTGCCTCCTCCTCCCCCGGTCCAACTCCACCTCCCACCCCCCGGCTGCTGGCACTTCTGTCTCTGACTCTCCCCAAACCGCATCCACTCGACACGTTTTCGAACGAACCAGAGCCCTCGGGCAGAGACAATCTTCCTCTGCCCCGGTTCCAACGTAACAGTCGCCTAGCATAACATGGCACTAACCCCAACTCAACCCCAGTCTGTTCCATTCCCTCGGGTCTTGGCACGCGGGGTTCCAAAAGCAAATGTCCAGGGTTTCTCCCACCCCAACGCGGGCTGACCAACTCCAACCTCCCCAATGGCGCCCGCCGGCGGCCTAATTTGCCGCCCTCAGCACGCTATCCGCTTACCATTCCTGGTGTTCCGCCTCTCCTTGTCCTTGCCTCGCCCTTGTCCCTTTTCCATCGACCGCTTCTCCGTCCAGGTATCTCGGATCCCAAATCTGACCCCGAGAACCCCGCGTACTCGTCTAGGATGCGGCTGCGGTCTCGACCCCGTGGTCCCCTATCCGTGTATGCACTCTTTCTTCCCCAGCTTTGAGACGCCCCCGGATTCCAGATCTTGCCCCCGCAGGTCCAGCTTTCCCCGGATTCGGGGTGCGCGTTGACGGCCCTGGCGTGGGGTGCCAGACGAACTGTCGAAAAATTGTCATAAATACCCAGAACCCGGGAGCAACTTGGGGTTTGGTCGAGTCCGAAGTTCTGTCGAAACCACAGTTCGGGTGGTGCAGTTCCTCTCGGTTTATGCTTATTTCTTAGTTTTGGTTTTGGCTCAGCAACTCCCAGAACCCGCCGCCCCCTAGCCAATCATTAGCGAGATATCCAGAATCTTAGCGAGGCGTCCACAACTCTCTCCACGGAAAAGCCACAACAAAACCCAAAATGGCCGCGAGCGAGAAGCAGCGGCCCTCGGTCGAGCGCGAGGAGCACGTCATCAACCATGTTAGCAGTGTTGTCGACGACGAGAAGCATGCCCAACAGGATGAGGAGCGTGACTGGACCGGAACGACGCGGAAGACGGACCCCGAGGAGATCAGGCTTGTCCGCAAGCTTGACTACCGGATAATGGTGAATCTAAGTCTCTGTCGTGTTCAAACTCAAGAGTGTTGATGCTAACTACGCCCTTTTCCCTTTAGCCGACTCTTTGCATTATGTACTTCCTGAGTGAGTACCCTTCCCAGACACACCGCGTTCACTCGGCCGAAACTAACGACAACTCTAGACTACGTCGACCGAAATGCCATCGCTCAGGCCCGACTCAACGGGTTGGAGGAAGACTTGGGAATGTCGGGAACTCAGTTCAACACCACCGTGTCCATGTAAGGACCACGCATATATATGAAAACCCCTCTGAACACAGGCCTAACCGTTGTGTAGCCTCTTCGTCGGTTACGTTCTCATGCAGGTCAGTTGCAAGAGCCTCTGGTGCAAGTGTCTTGGCTAATGGCTTGGCAGATCCCTTCCAACATGTTGATCACCCGCATCCAACCGGGTATTTACATGAGCGCATGGATGTTGGTCTGGGCAGTTGTCTCTGGTACGCCGTTACTCCGACTTGAGTTTGTCGGCCTGTTCTGACTAGGTTCTACAGGTTGCACGGCTCTTGTTCAGAACTACGGAGGCCTCGTCGCTTGCAGATTCTTCTTGGGTATCACTGAGGCTCCAGTAAGCCACCACTCTCAAACTCTCCCAGGTCCGTCGGCAATTGGCTAACTCGTTCATAGTTCTACCCTGGTGCCACCTACATGCTGTCCATCTTCTACACTCGCACAGGTAAGTCCATCATCATTCAACCTAAACCCCCTAACACAGAGTCCGCTAACGCCCTTACCAGAGGTCGCCGCTCGCATCGCCGTGCTCTACTGCGCCCAGATCCTGGCCACCGGCCTATCGAGCTTGATCGCAGCCGGCATCTTTGCCGGCATGGACAAGCTCAACGGCCTCGCCGGCTGGCGTTGGCTCTTCATCGTCGAGGGTGCCGCCACCGGCCTCGTCGCCATCGTCGGCTTTTGGCTCCTCCCCAACACGCCCCTCACCACGCGTTGGCTCAACGAGCGCGAGCGCCAGCTGGCCCACTCCCGCATGGAGCGCGACAAGATCTCCGACGCCTCGGACAAGGAGGCCACCGCCATGGACGGACTCAAGCAGGCCGTTCGCGACAAGCGCACCTGGCTCTTCTGCCTCATGCAGAACTTCCACCTCTCGGCCTGCTCCTTCAACTCGTTCTTCCCCACGTAAGTCACCCGACGTCGTCCTAACTCCAAACAATTGCTAACCTGTCGGACAGTGTCATCAAGACTCTTGGCTTCAACACCACCATCACCCTCGTCATGACCTGCCCGCCCTTCATCTTCGCCGGCGCCGCTGGCATCTTCTTCGGATGGAGCTCCGGCCGCCTGCACGAGCGCACGTGGCACATCACCGCCGGTCTCGGTGTCGCCGTCGGCGGCTTTGCCATGGCGGCAGCAACCCTCAACACCGCAGCGCGCTACGTCGCATGCTTCATCTTCAGTGCCGGCGCCTACTCGGTGAACTCTGTTGTAAGACCGTCCAGCCGACTCCAAGTACCCAAGACGCAGTGGCTAAGACACCGCAGATTATCGGTTGGGCGTCTTCCACCCTCTCACAGACCAAGGAGAAGAAGGCTGTTGTTTTGGCCATGACCAACGTTGGTGGCCAGGTATGTTCAGCAACCCTTGAGTCACTATCAAGAGCGACCATGTCTAACCTGAAGATTCTAGATCGGTTACATCTACGGTGCCTACCTCTGGCCCAAGACCGACGAGCCTCGCTACGCCATCGGCTTCGGTGCCTCGGCCGGCTTCGCCCTGCTGTCCATCGCCTGCGCCTGGTGGATCCGCATCCTGTTGGTCAGGGAGAACAGGAGGATCCGCGCCTCCACGTCGGAGGTTGTCAACCTTTACGGATACTAGATGATTTATGGGGCCATGAATGTGAGGGAAGGAACAGTACAGATCGCTTTGTGGTAGCACAGAGGAGGAAAACCACCGGATATGAGAGTTTGACGCTGCACGACTGGTCATGGTCGCAGACGGATTTTGATACTAATGAAGAGGGGTTCGGAATGAAACCCTTAGGAACCGTGTCACCAGGCACGGCTAGCAGAAAGTCAATGAACAAGACTTCCACACACGCTTCTGAGTCTAAAGCTTCATGAACGTGTTACGTGACGACCATTTGAAATTTGACTTGCTAGGCTTCGCGTACAATTGCTCTCTATACTGCTCGTGCAACGCTCAACTCTCACTGGTAGCTGTCAACGTCCCAGGGCCAGTGTCTATATACGCCTACTCATGCCAACAACAGCCCAAGCAGAGCAGGGTGTTGCAACAGAATTTCTGGACCGGCAACGACATTCTCCAGCTCAGGAGCTCCAGGAGCATTGGCAAAGACCGCAATAGTGACCCCCTTCGCCTCAAACTCGGCCGGTATGGTAACATTGACAAGGTCCCCCGCCCGCCACATGGAAACGTCAACCGAGACGCTAATGTTACTCACTCCGTGAAAGAAAACAACAAAGTACGACTTCTTATTCTCAAACTTGGGCTGATTCGCCGGATCCGTAAAGTTGAACGAAACATCAGAGCCTGATGCAATGGATTTGGTCCCCGTGGCAGCAGACATGGTGGGGAGTCGCTGGTTTGGGGTAGGATAAGGCGGGTTCTCCTTCGGGCAGCTCCCGGGAATGATGAATGTGTTCATCAAGTCGAGAATCTTGTTGGCGTACAGAAAGACCGTGTCTCTCGGCCCGGCGAACGGGTTTGCGCCCCAGACGTCCGCAAGAGACCACGTCTCGTGCCTCGCCTCCACAGTCGCGATAGCCACCATCGCGCCCCGGGCCGCCTCGCTCTTGGGCTGCTGAACTGGACCCGTCAAGAACGCCATACTCGCGACCTCGAGGAACGTCGTCAAGGCCAGGAAACTCGTAGCATCTGAGAAAGGGTACTTGTATTGGCAAGCTCCGGGCTTCACGCTCCTGTTCGAGATCTCGTTCTGGAAGATCCGTAGGTGTCCCGCCTCATTGTCGCGAATCTCAGCGATGCGATCGTATGTGTTGTTGCGGAAACCGGCAGCGACGAAAGACGACGCGTTGAAGGCCTCGACGCCCTGCTGATAGAAGCTGAAGATGGCCCATTCGGCGGCGAGGAGGTTCTGCCAGACCTGGTCTTCTGGGCCGGGCTTGCTTTTCTCGCTTGGGAGGATGGGCGCGGTGATGTTGCCGGGGAACGGTGGTGCCTTGCCCCTGTAGTCGCTGAAGAGACGGGATTGGCCTGGAATGGGACCGTACCTAGGGTCGGCCAGCTTTCGGGCTTCTGCGCTCGAAGTTGGGCCGCATGCGGCTGGAAGTGTGAACACTGCAAGAGAGGCGACCAAGGTTGTCATCGATGTTTTGTGCATCTTGACTGGTGGTACAACGTCAAGAAAGGGGTTTTAGGTGGAGGATACTGATATTTGTTGAGATCAAGCATTGGAGCACTTGTTTGCCTGAAGAGGTTGTTACAGAAGATCACTTGTAAAATTGCAATAAGTTCACTTTATATCTCACTCAGTCGAACTTTCTATCCAGACCAACGTCAGCACGATACGGCGAAATAACGGCGTTAGTGACTTGTCGGCTCTGTCGGAAGCCTTTGATGGCGTCATGTTCATAGCTAGGAGTTTGGCCGAATACTGTACGTGGATGAAGTCATCGCTCGTGGTTCGCGACTCGGGTCCGAATGCGACGGGAGGCGGTGCCAAAAAGGCTTCCACATGGGGTATCAAGGCAACGGCTAGTCGACTTCAGGCCGGCCGAGTGCCGGTGGAAAGTGCAGTTCCGAATTATTCCCCGGCTTGATGCCGCGGGAATAATCACTTCCCTTGGTTAAGGTATTGAACAAGAGGCCGAAGAACATGCTCTGACATCGAGCTAAAACGTGTAAGCCTCGCCGGCGCGTGGCTTGGTGCCGATCATCTTTCCGCAGCTTTCTCGAATGTCAGCTAGTGCTCACCATCGGCAAGTCGGCATGCCGGACGGGAGCTCTAACAGGTAATAGCATCCGAAGAACTTCGGAGTCTCTCAAGGTTCGGCTACTCCCACACATGTGGTTAACGAGAAGCGTTCAACGACGTTTCCAACGTGAGTCCTGTGATCGGGCCTTCTACCCCTTCTCTAGTACTGATAGGATGTTTGTCTACTTCCAAACACATGATGCTCATTCTTAGTTGAGGTTGCGATACTTTGCGAATCACAAGAGCATGTAGTTTAGTGACACTTATTTGATGCAGGAGCATTTTGCACGGAGCGAGAGAAGCATGGGAGTATGTTGTCTATAAGACTTCTATTATATGAACTGATTACTACCTAGCTAAGACTTTTGAGAACTACACTATCTAGGTATGTAGGGATTTTGCAGTGTTGAAGCTATAGTCCGAACACTCTACTTCTTCACGCTTCCAGAGTGATGGCCATAGCCACTACCACCCTGTCTGCCGCCACGGGTAGCAGCGCAGCCGATGGTGTCCTTGTGGCCACCACGGACGCCCGAGGCCTGGGAGCCAGTACCCGTCGGGCCGTTGGGGCCGTGGGGGTACTGGTTGGTGTAGTAGGGAGGGTTGACGTTGCTGCCAGGCATCGTGAAAAGAATGATGGGTAGTATGTTAAGGGTGGTAGGGAGGATTCAGAGGATGAGGGGTGTAGTGCGATTGAGGATGTTGTTTTCTTGTGTGTGTTGATGGTGTAGAGAATCTCGAGGACATGGAAGACGGCCGGAATCTGCTGGCTTATATACGGGTAGAATGACTTCTTCCCGTTTCAAGAATGAATCACTGCATCAGCAACATGCGCTGTGAGTTACACGCAGATATTGTCACGTTGGACAGTGAATTCCGAGAAGGCCATTGGTCGTGCCATGACACCACATGAGATCCTCACTTTTCAAGATCGGGGTTGCTTCTCGCATGCCCCTTTTTGTGCTAGACTGTCGTCGAGATATCAGTCTCGTGTCTGCTTGCTGTGTTGTTCGTAGGGTATCTCGCATTTCACTGCAGTGATGCTCGAACCTTCTCCCAGGCATACCAGCGACGTCGAGGGGTGCCTTGCGTGTACTTTCTCATGGTAAAAAGTGAATAATAATCTGAAGATGAAACGTGCGAGAATGCAACTCAAGCTCACCACAGCATGTGCTAGAATGTGTCATCGCTGGTGAATACACAGCACTCGCGGGCTCTCGGATTTTCTATGGCTGCGGCAAACGAAGCACCATGCATGATGCTGACGCGTGCTCCATATCGCTATGTCAGATTTGAACGAGTCTGATGGTCTGCGTGTTGACTGCAATTCTTTCGGGAAACATGACCGTCAAGCCGTAGTCTCCGAGGGGCTGGCCGTAGACGTGGAGTCGAAAGTAATCAATCAACATGTCAGAAACATACGAATTGAATAAGTGACGATATCGATGTTATTCCATGCGCTTGGAAATTCCCAGATTCTAAAGCTCATGTACTAACTTGAAGGTAAACCAGACCCGTCGAGCGTGACGGCATATAGGTGCTTGCCGGTAAGGCCTAACTAAGTAGAGCTTGTACAGGAGGGAGAGGTATCGATTGAAGCTCAGGCTGAGAAGCGTATAATCGCGATGGAGCGCCTCTTCCTCGGCTGACACTGAAGACCTCACCACAAACGTCCCGAAGACCTGGGAAACGGCGGAGGGAACGGATACAACACGCCAACGTGGGGGGTCTTGCGCTGCATTTTCTCCCTACCACGGGGGACTCTAGTCCGAGAAAACGACAAATGAGAGCCCGCCATGGTGGTCCTTGGCAACATTCACAGCAATTTACTCTGCCGCGGAGGGAGCAGTTTTACACACCACACCACACAGCACATGAACTGACACGAGTTGAACACGACCAACGCTTTAGGATTGGATATCTATTAAGAGTAGGTCAAGAAAAAGGGGGGATATATCATCTACGCGCGCGCAAGTTCCCATGGTAGGAGATTTGGATACAAAAAATGCCTGACAGCCGCCAGCTCCGAGAGAAAATAACAATTCCTCGTCGCTTCACAGGTTGTCACACATTGGAAAAAAAACATGTCTTCCTCCAGGTTTGCACCCGAGCTCTTCTCTCTAAAATAGCTCGCTTCGTACACAAAAGCCTCCGCATGTTGACGTATTTTCGTTCATCTTTTCTCTCTTCGTTCCATCGTTTCCAATAACTTTTGATGGGTAGCAGGCAAAGCCCGCTTACTCGG